>QNGE01001350.1:76705-94039 GCA_008508345.1 Paragonimus westermani | reverse complement strand
TGGGGTCACTCGATAATAGTTCCTATATTCAAGAAAGGTATAAGGGGCTCTTGTGAAAACCACAGAGGAATTAGTTTGACCCCAGTCATTTCTAGGGTTCTAGCATCTATTATACTCCGCCGACTCACTGCAGTTTGGGAGGTAAACATTAGAGATGAACAGGCAGGATTTCGTCCCGAGCGGGGATGTGTAGATCACATTTTCACTCTTCGTCAAGTTTTGGAGCAGCATCATGTGTATCGCCGGCCAACAATCGTTGTAATCCTCGACTAAAAAGGTGCATTGAATTCAGTGGATTGATGTACACTTTCAGAGTCGCTCAAACGCAGAGGTGTGCCGGCTAAGTACGTGAACATACTGTCGGCACTCTATTCCCATACCTCAGCTCAGGTTAGGGTTTACGGTGAACTATCTGACAGTTTCAGCACCATGAGCGGCGTACGTCAAGACTGTTTGCCGTCAACGTTTTTGTCTAATTTCGTTATAGACGAAATAATGGGGGATTGTCTGTGGCAGTTAAGCATTAGTGTGAATTACTGATGTATTGCTGTCTATGATGATGATGAAATTGAAATGATTTTTCCTCACTTCCCTTTCAATAGATTATTGTCTGTGCACTGTACATAATGCCGCCAATGGGTCCTGGATGCGCCATTGTAATATGTGATCCAGCGGAGCTAAATGACATAAGTGAACACTTCATCGAAGTAGGCCCACCTTTTCCTCTTTTCGCACAACCGTCTTCATCACCGTCATCCTCTGAGAACCTTGGTCTTCCACCAATAACTTTTTAACAAACTGCAACAATCAACTTACGTTGGATGTTCTTAAATCAAACCCAAGTTTTCAAGAGCATTTATGAGGTGTGCTTGAAAAAAAAAGAACATCAGTAGGTGCAGACCTCGCGAAAGGATTGATTATCCGCAACAATGCTCTAATTCTTCTCCTGGGAATCCCACATTTCGGTACCCATTCTTTCCACCCTTCCACAACGTTGGCAACTAGACCACATTCCCCTGTAGTTGATTAACTGCTAATACTTGTGCAGCTGTGAACAACATCAACCAAAGAGGAAACATAACACGTGGAAAAACGCTTACACTTCTTCGGATGCCTCCTTCAAATCGATCACTAGAGTTCACCGTCAATGCGCATCATCGTTTTCAATAATTGAAGGCTCCTTTCGACTGTAGTTTTATTGAGCTCTCATATGATCGTCGACCTCGAAACAATCTCAACTTACTGTAGTGCGCAACAGGATGGTACATGTGAATCACAATTGAAGACATCATCGTACAACACCGTAATTATAAAAACACCCGATCAACTTGTTTAAGTATCACGAAGCCTTACCGAACAAACCCAATGGGCATTAGATTTGTCTAGTAGGGCATTAACAGACGGTATCGGAAGCATTTTCAAAATATATCACACAGTTATTTATACGTGTGCGCAATCCTTGCCTCGTTTTACCACACAATTGCGTTCAATGATTATGTGCTAGTGCTTAAGAAATCACGTTCCAAAAGGGACGAACGCACCATCCGCAACTCATCTTGCTAATGAAAGCCGCAGAACATTTCAGCAACCGGTGCACGTAACGATCAGAAGCAGTACGCAGTGAATGACTTACCGACCAACAAATAAACAAGTCATACGGCTCTGGTCACAATTGCGCCTTGTGGTCCAACAGATACATCCAACCGACACAGCCACACACATGGATCAGTCCCCCTCGCTCTGCATCCCCCGGACTCGCACAGTAGGATTCCAACAACTTGATTAGTCATCTACATGACATCGAGCACCAGTCATGCGTACGTGGCAACATGCTGCCGATCACAGTTTGCCAGCGTACTGACACTAACTTGACCGTTTTTTACACCGAAATTTCCGTTGATTGTGTTCACGGGGAGACGTTGCGTGGTAACTCCCGTTTATTCGTGATGGCAATCAAATTAAAAAAAATAACGTCGATGCTTTCAGACAAATGCACAAATAAAGTAAACGGAACGACGTATATAAAAATATACAAAAATGAGTTGCAAAATACAAATATGAACTGTAGACACCACAGTACGGGCCCATCACCATGCTCACGTCTCCTACAGATACATGGCTACCTGCCTCGACCTGGTGAACCCCCACCCCATGATAAGGTTTCCTTCCTGCAGCATCCTGTCAATCTAGCGCACCTAATGTGCCAACCACGTATGTCTTTACTCCATGGATCATAATTGGGTCACACCCCCAACAAATGTGCCATGTACGTCGAAAGTACGTCTTCTGCTTAACCGAAGGCATGACCTTGAATACTACTGAGTTACCTATATGTTTCTGCAGAATTTTTGGTAGTGCGGTGTTTTCACGACAATTCCAAAATTTGGACGCGGTTGCAGCGGACCTTTGACGTTTCTAAGTTTGATCCGGCTCTTTATACTGCATCCGATCAACCACACATGCAGTCGGTACCAATAAGAAACGCATGTACGCATCCGTCCGTGAGTTGCAGAATTTGCGCCTATTTTTCGACTTGGGAAACAGGGCAAGCGGTCAAACTGGATGCTTCTCATACTTCGGAGTAAACCGCAAAGTCAATGAAGAATTTCGAGTCACAAAATTCCTCATGGGGCATAACCATCCTTTCACATTCTCTATATTAGTCTATTACTAGTGTTTACGCCATTTACAACCATTAAACGCACGGACGGAATTCAGCAAGTTTACTTGTTTAGCTATGTTACGACTCGTTTCTACTCCCTGCACTGTTGTATTACTAATGCCCGCACTATTTGCAACCGTCCATCATATAGAAGCAATTCAGCAAAGTCTGTTTGCGAGTTAATTTTAGTCGACTTTTCTAACATCATCACATGCGGTCTTTCTTGGCTCTTTCGTAACCATCAAGAATTTTACTTCGATTCTGTCATTTGTAACTCGCACGCCGTTGGTTGATCTGGACTTTCCGGCGCACGCATACGGTTCCTCCAGGGCGTGGTTTTTGCAGCTTCCAGCGTTTCTGCTTGGCGCACATGGTGCATTTGGGGACAAGGATTGTGCTACGTCAGTGACGGCGTGCATTCGGGTTTTACATACACTTCTGTCATGGTGTGTGGTCTGAGGACTTTGGCATTCCGGGGTCAATGCAAGGCTTGTACAAGTGCGGCTAAGGTTACAGAACGTGGTTCAAAATAGGCCTCCAGTAGAAGTTTTGTGGGCAAAGGGATCCTTCTACTGTGCGATCTATATTCACCAAGTAATATTAATACCAACTTATTTTTCATCTCCCATCCCGCTGTCAACATCATTTACTAGTTATTCTTCTATCCACTCGACCGAATTAACACCGAAATGGGGTTAGTGATGAGTAGTAGGTGATATAACTTTTCAAAAAGACGGAAAATCGCCCACAACTGCTCGCAGCTGTCGCACGTTCACAGACTTTTCGAACAGATCCTTTCAAAGAAAAGCACCGGATTCGAGTTTTACTCTCGCTAAGGGTCGTCATTAGTGTAAATCCTTGCCACAGCCGTGACTAGAGCTAGGGACATGCTTGCATGGGGCAACCGTGTTCAGCACTGCGTCAGTCATGTCAAACTAGGCAAGACTAAACTATCATGTGTAAACTCCCAACCACGTCTGCTTGTGAGTAATGACCAGGTTGGTTGACTGCCGCGACAGGATAGAAAGTTACTTTTCTGTTGAATCTAGTGAATGACCTCTAAACTGGGACTGCTGTCCAAGCTGAGATCACGAAACTCGTTAAATTTTTGAGCAGAATTTTGGTCACTAATGGGTTGCATGGTCAAATCAAAAATGAAATAAGGATTGATACTTAGGCACACTTAAGATTGTAATAAGCTTTCCGAGGTACGGACGGTACACTCAGGGGATGGTCAACGCATTCTCATGGGACGGTGGAGTCAGCCGGTTGTATACACGAAACACTGTACGGTACAGCGTGAATGAGAATTATTCGTCTACATATATTATTTTCGGCGGTATACTTACGCACTGAACGCAAGTTTTTCGAAGCCTGCGCTGGCCAGCGTTGGCTCTCGCGTGACCCGTAAATGCTGGTACTGACGCTCGTTGATTCGGATAAACTCAGAGCAGTGTGTTACAGAAACTTACCATCGTTTTCACCATGGCTGGTTTCAGAAGCCCTGGCACATTCATGTTGTTCTTAAGCCTAAAAAGCTATCTGAATATCATATTCAAGCAGTGATCGAATGAGAATTTTGTAAGCGATGTGAGAGCTCCTTGGCAGTCCAAAGATATTTTCGTTTAGTCATGGCCAGGTTTGTTGGATGCTGTGAAATAGCTCGCACAACAAATGTTTTCTGGGTTTTTAACGGAATACTTGTTAAGTTAGTTAACCCCAAGCTGGTGAGTACCAATCACTTAACTCATAATGGAGGACGACAGCAACTTTTTCTTTGTGAATAAGTGAGTTCCTGATTAGTCTAAACCATACTTTCGTTTCGAAAACATTCCAGGCTGACAGTTGTAATGATTGCCAGCAACGTTAATGCCAACAGTGCGTTGAACTGAACAGCAGCCTTCGTTACTCTCCAGCTCTCAGAAGTTAATTAGCAGGGAAAGAATGAACAGAAGAAGAGAAGATGGCTCACGACTTTGGGAGAAAAGCACCGCATTTCTTTCACATTCTTCAGCTAATCCGCCCAACTACGTGGGAAGAAATGTGAGGGTTACAAAAGGTAAAAGCTATCAAATAAGAAGGCTCGGTAAAGATTAGTTCTGGAAATGTCTCGGAAACCGTCACGTTTCACGAAGTTGGGTGTATATCGGCAGATAGTCCAAAGGTGTAGCCTCTGAAGTTACTGGTGTGAAGGACTGATAGCTGCCTAAACTTGCTAATTGAGTTGATTTTGATTAACACGTATGCTGAAATGTATTTTAGGGTTATCCTCAAAATTAACTAATAATAGCCTTTCCGTATTCAGGAAGAGTGTTTGTTGTTTCAGTGAACGTGGTCCCTGAGTAAATGTCCGATGGCTATTTATGCGGACTGTGTAGTTTAAGGTTGCTTCAGGATTTTCAGTCTTCAGATACAGAGATATAAACATATGTTCTATCGCTGCGATTGAGGTGTATTATGGACAAGTGTGCTACTTTCAACTCGGTCTGTCTTATTTCTATTCTGCTTTGATTTACAACATATGATGCAAGACAAGATAATGCTTGTAAACGTAACTGAGACCACGATTTCGGATCAACAATGATGGTGAGATAAAATCACTTTTTTTTTAGCATGATCGTAATATGACCAGTCCATGAGTGTTCCGTGTGGGTGCTCAAGTTTCCTAACAAAACTCGGCCTTAGGACGCTTAGCAAACAAAACTGTCTAGTCCGGTTCGGGATTTTGTGATCAATTCGTCCAGGATGAATTACTGTCTCCAATGAATTGGTTACGCTCAAAAGAAATCATTACCAAGTGTTTTCTGGGTTAACTGGTATAACCATTCTAGATTGAAAGACTCCGTCTTAATGCAATAGCAGTATCGGTATTGACGGTGCATTCGGTGGTGCACACTCTTGCATATAACAGTGGATAAAGGATAGAAGGAAACCATCAATTGTGTCAATAAGGCCTTGAAGTTTTCGGAGCTTCTATTTTTTCTACAAATCTCATGTTGTCTCCAGGGATTTTTCACACGTGTTTCTTTATTTCTCCAAAGAGCATGTAAGGAATCTGAAGAGTTGTGACTTATGACAATATCAAAAATAATGGAACTGATATTTCGACTTAGGCTTGATTTCTATTCACGTAACACTGGAACGTAAGTGAGAACCACTGACGTCTTGCTGTTTGCAGTGACTGTGATGATGATAAAGCCAGTCTGAAGTTCCGAATTTCTGCATAAATTGCAACCTACAGGGATCTAAATCTCTACGTAAGTAAAAGAAGTAAACGCAGTCAGCTCCCCAAGTTACCTGATGGACCGCTTCAATGCTGAGCAAGTAGGCAAGTGAGAATAGCGGCAATTAAAAGATTGAGAATGAAGGAGGGCAAACAACATTAGACAGCCGGAAGCAGTTTATCGAGTGGTTGAAAATGAACATGAAAATCTAGACAAAATTAGTGAATTGTCTCGTCTTATCTGCGACTAGTTGCAAATATTCCATAATTTCTTTTCTAATGCTAACTGTGTACAAAAGGTGAAACGAATTGTACAGTGAGATTATGATTTGGTCATCATAAAACTCTACTGTTGGCGACATATGTGGCAGCTGAGTATGAACCACGAACATAACTGTTTCTAAGGGTGACTAGAACAAAGCGTGAATAATGACCCAAAAATCCAAATTAGTGGACCAGTTCTGACGAGTGAACGTTGACGCATCAAGCTACACACAAGTCTAGTGTAGTCAACTTATTGGATACCATCGATTGACGACTTTTGGCTACGCAGACGGCGAAACATAAAGTCGGAGACAAAAAGAAAAACCGAGTGTACACCTAAGCAAACAACGGTAATGAACTGCAGAAGAAAGAATCAGAAACAATAAGAGCAACGCTAAAAGGTATAGTAGGAGAAAGGGGAAATGGTGGTCTCTACCAGTGTACAAAGATGTTATGCCGTGACCCGAAGAAGTTGTGTTTTGAAAATGTCTTCAAGTCTGCAAGCTAGCAAACGAAAAAATTACCAAATCTTCGCTTTCATTTAGGCGAAACAAAGTTAATTCAGTCCGACCATATGACCATCCAGAAATAAAAACCCGGTATGTTATAGTGTCATTTTAGTTAAATAATTTTTTGCGGCTAAACGTTGCTGTGTAAATCACAGCGAAACGACCAACGAGAACTAAATAGAAGGAACTTGCACAAGAATGAGTTTTATTCATCTGACAACTATGGTATGGGAGCTGAAAAGAGAAAATGGAAGCATGATAAGACGCTCAATCGATACCGTGCAATTACATTCCTCCGGCTACTTCGATTTCCTTTGGAAAAGGTCCATACAGAATATTCCGGAAGTAATTACGAAGGAGGGCCACGACGACGTTTAAAATAGATGCACACAATATTTCAAGGATAAATAAAAACAGAGTTGACGGCTGAGGAGAGGTTTAAAGAAAATGCTTTCAGGGGTACTTGCGAAGTTAAAATCAGGCTTCTGTGCTACTCAGGTTATGCGGGCGAGTTTGTTGAACTGTTTTCAACAATGTTGTTACGTCTGGTCTATCTGATGTAAGGTTCGAGTACAGATTTTGCAGCGTCGGTCCAAAAATCGGATATATAATTAAGCCCGGGCTAATTTGAGTCGTGGGCTTCAACAAAGTATTCAGAACTGATGATGTCATAGCAGTAGACATTATTAAGAAGTGAATGCGCAAACTGCCCCCTTGGGACTAAGTAACAAATGGCCTCCATCTCTTCTTCCATGATAGGGAAGCAGACTTGGGTATATTGTGGACTATACTCGAGTAGCTCGATCTCACCAACTAAGAGGATCTTGAATGACGTCGCATTAAAACCACTCATGAAACAGCGAGGTGCCTGGGTAATGAGACTTCTAAGGTTGTTTCACTTTCGTGGAAAAATAGCCGTTCCCCTGGAGCCTTTTAAAGAAAGAGACCACATAGAACATAAGACACCCGAAAGCAAATATTCTAGATGACAACATGACACACCTTGTGATATAGATGCAAACACAACCGCTGCTTGAAGCTTACCGTTAAACCTCTCTATATGCCTGTCTGTTTGAGAGTTGTAAGCTGTTGTCTGGCAGGTAGCGATATCTTCAACATGCAGAAAAATCTTTCAGTTCTTCAGACATGAAACAGAGCCTCGATATAGGTGTACGTAAGAGGACATGCCGAATATTAAAAACAGCAGCCAAAAGCACTTGGTGGCGGTGGACGCCGTCATATGTGGGTCGGAAAACACAAACAGGAGCTTCGAGTACTCTTTAATGACCGTCAATACGTACAGATTATCACTAACGGATAAAAGAGGTCCTTGAAATTGACATTCATTGTTTCAAAAGGCAAGGTTTTATTAATTACCGTACCGCTTGGCAAAGTGTTGAATCTTAGTCATTTAATTGTGTATATATCGGAAAACGTAAAATGACAGATTTCACCTCCTTAATTGAACAAGGTAAGTTTTTAGAAAGTATGAGGTGCACCATCCGAACAATGCCTGGATGACCCAGCGGATCATGTATCTCCCTCACAGACATACTGTAAGTCTGATACATATTGCATGCGGGATAGGACATCAGCGGCCTTGTTTTTACCTCTGGACAATAGCTGTTTTTAAAGTTTTAGCACAAAATTTCAAGACGATATTGTTGACCTTTGTCACTGTTGACCTATCCATATAAATATAATACATAAAATTAACAGTTCTGTAATCAGTAATCAACCGGAAGTACAATCCCAATAAGTAATGCCTCTGTTACTTGATGGCTCCAACTGGAGCGTAGGTTCCCTCATCGATGGACGAATGACCTCTCTGACGTAGTGGAAACGTCCGGGAAAGAACACCATCCTGTGTTACAGAAGCAATGACAGAAATGTCCGAAGTGTCGTGCTTCATGACTTGAGGTGACTGCTGATCGGTTACTGTAACCATTGCTTTCTTTAGGTCGTCTCTGAACAAATCAAATGGCACGCATGTATCGTATGTCAGACAGAATTTGCGAATTTTGACGAACGAATTAATCATATCATAAAAGTAAGCGAACCAAGGAAAGTAGTGAACAACTAGGCCCACAGCGTTTATGTCTCGTGATAGTAATAAACCACGGAGCGGTTGTGGTCCTTCTGAATCTAGAATGATTGGCGCGAAACTTCCTACCCCAGTAGCCTTATCTCTATGGTGGGGATAACGTTTTATGCTGAGTTCCATACCAAACGTTTTAACAACTTTGAAAAGTGTTGTCATATTTTTGTTCTGATTTTTGACGTCTACACCGTACACGGGTTATTCATCTAGGCAAGCGACTGTGGTGCGCAATCTTTCGTCTATTACCATTTGGAGACCCACAATACCGTTGGTCACTGCAAACAGTCTATATCAAAACTTACAGAGTTTTCCGCAGGCTTTGAAAGCGATGCACGATTTCTTCTCTCTCTAACTAAGTTTTTGATGATAAGCGCTTTGCAACTCCAGGGTGCTCAATATTGAATACTGAGAGATTAACTTACCCGACTCGTCAAGTTGGATGTATGGATTAATATTCTGATTGTAATCAACCGAGATCCGTTTTCTATGTCGTTCATTTGCAACTACCAGTGCCTGAACACGCCAAGGAGAAAGGGATGGTTAATTAATAAATTCCGTCAAAAGTATCTCGATTTCCGGTGGAACGAATTTTCGTCACATGCCGAGTGACGTTGCAATTCATTTGGTATTTTTTGCAATTAGGCATTAAGTTTGTAAACAGCCTGATGGGTTTCCTTTGAGCTGCAAGTAAACTGCATAAGAACAGTGATGGTTCATCCACATTAGAAGGAATTTTAACTTTTTGTAAAGTTTGCAGTAGTCATGACCAAAGAGTACATCAGCCTATACGTTAAGCAATGTAGGGAACTTGATTCGGTCATAATAGCAATTATTGTCACGCATAGTTAAACAACAGTGATTCTGTGATTCTCTAGTTAATCTAGTTGATGTTATGATTATTACATTGCACACCTTTTTCATTCTTCTCATAGATCTGCGGTCATTGGAGATTGAAATATAGCTGGCAGAACTATCGATAAATACTAGGGACCGTAAAAGTACTTCGCTTACCGATATTTCAGTAACAGCGATTGACAGACAGAATGAAACCACCGTGACCGTTATAGAGGAAAGTAGTGGTTTGACAGCTGACGTGGTGTACCCGGTTGGTATTGTTGGCCCACATACCCTTTGGTAAGGACCTATTTAACCACACCTCCTTCATTCTGCATTTTTCGCAGGACATTTGGAAAGTGGCGGTCGATCACGACAACAAAATTAACGTTTGCTACTGACAGCCGCCGACACGTTCTCCCCAGTTGGGTGGGAAAGTGAATGACAGTCAGGGGGCGCTTTGGACTTTGAAGCTGAAGCGGAACAGGAAAGTGGGGCTGTTCGAACCCAATAAGACTTTTGATACGCTGTCGAGAGGGATCGAGTTTTTCGAAAGCAGATTGTAGATCACGTGGACTGTTCTCCGGGAACCTTATTTGCATACTTTTAGGGTACATTCCGCTGATGACCGCGTCGCAGGTGGCACCGTTTTGACTTTGTTCAATAGTGATGAGTCTGAAGTTGCAATCTTTGGTTGATGACTCCAGCTTTTAAAGGAACTGATCGAAATTTCATCCATTTTCTCGTTTACATGTTGCGAGGACGTGACGAGCGAAACTTCTTCCGAGGGTTTCACGTATGTCTTTCTGTTTATTGGAACGAAGTCCTCGGAAATCGCAAGATTTGTAAATGGTTCATACACAGACGGAAAAACATAGTTGATCAGATTATCAAGTTTATTGAGTTAAAGCGTTTCTACGGGGTTAGGAAGTTAGTGAATATGTGGTACCAATATGTCCACTGTTGTAAAGGTGCATCGAAACGTTCCGGCCGCAGAAAGCGTTCCATGTCTAACTGTCAGATTAATAAAAATTTTATGTAAACAACAAGGAATCGACCAATCGAGATTGAATAGCAAAGACTCATTGCCCAAGAATTAGGCGTTATTTATCTAACAACAGTGGTATAGGAGCTGAAAAGAGAAAAAGAGAACATGTAATGAGTTACTCGGCCAATTATGTGCACTAATAGATAGTCTATTGCAAACATAATATTAACGTTCGGCTACACAACTGTACTGCAGAAAAAGATAACACATGAGAGACATTGAACACTTTCGAGTGCGGTTAAAAATATCCAGAACAGTCATCAAAAAAACGACGTAGCAAACAAGCTCATATTCAGACATCTGTCACCAGACCGAGTACATAACTTTGACATGAAACAATGTTGTCAAAGCGAAGCGGTTAAAACAGAAAACAAGTTCGAATGGAGTTAACAGCATCGCAGAGAGATTTGGAGGTAGCAATATGATATAGCTGTGTCACAATTATGGCCGTTGTAGTTTAGTCCGTCATGGTGTAAGTGGTGGACCATGGCCACCACCAGGTCTGAACGAAGCGCGTCCGTGCGCATAGGGGTGGATTATTAATTCGGATTCAGATAGCCCAATTTGTGGCCATATTCTGACGTCTCAAGATTTTCGACAGATTGACCTTCAATTGATAAGTCGGAGGAAAAGAAAAAGTCGGGCTGGCGGTGTGGTGCGAATCAACGAAATGCCCCATAATTGCACTGGTAGTTGCTCTGATGGCTCCATTAATGATCCTTGCTGGATGAGACCCATGGATGTGTTCAAATAGGTGCCTGAACGTGTAACTCACATAATTAGTTACGCAGAAACAAGTGAACGAGTACACACCAATGGAGTCGCAGAAACAAGCACTTTATCTTTTAGCCGCAGACATGAGGCTGGAGTAGAGTTGAAGCAAACAAGGGATTTTGCAGCACAGAATGTTCTGTTGATAACAGTGTTAAGTTTCTAACTGCTTCAGATAGACGTTGTGTTTGGTCTGATGGTGAATAGTTGAAGACGAGCTTGTTCACTGTTCTGTTTTTCTGGTGACTTATGCATACAAGGTTGCTCATACAATTCATTGGTCGTTCTTTTATTCTGGAAAAATGGCAGCACTACTTCGTCAGTTAATTTGTATACAGTACTTTTGTTACTACCTTACGAATGCTATAACAAATATTTAGACTTTCTCTGAAACAAGTAGAAAAATACGTGCACATCGCTTTAGGAATCAGGAATCTGCTGCCGGCTGTACCACTCACAGTCTACTGGAAACAAGCAGTTTAGATCATATTTTGCTGTCGTTGGTCACATCAGGATGCTTTCAATTCCCTTTCAACTTCGAGACATGTAGAGTTTATAGTTCTTAATTGACCTGAAGAACATAACCGTCCACCTGGTCCTAGCGCATCACTCATGTGTTTTATGGATCGAAAGAAAGATAAGACCTCTCCCACAACCTTCACTCACTGATCAGAAACAGGTTGGTTACTTCCCAGAAAGCAGCAATTGAGGTCGGTTAACGATTAGTGTGTGAAATCCCAGTGATGATTCTTATGAGATAGAAAAAAGAACTGCGTGGTGAACAAACAAATTGCAATTCTCACTCATGGGGAAGAATTCGGCCTATCTGAAGATGTTTCCCAAGAGGCAACTTGGTTCCAACTTATTTCAGAAAGCCACAGAGTAATTCTAGTTCAAACTCAGCCGTTGTCGTAGATACCTGGTTAACCGAACATAGACAGCTTTTTGTGATGATATTAACAAGGGCTACGGTGCCATACCGGATTTCATTCATAACTTTCGGGGTAGGACAAACGGTTACTCGTTTTCTATCCACTGGAGTGTTTCTCTTATCGGAGATTAGTTGAGACCCTTACATCAGCAGGTAGTATATTTTGCAGACTAGTGTTGAGAAGATTGCCAGTCGGAAACCACCAAATCTGGCTGCTTCCGTTGTGTCGAAGTTATTAATGAATTATTATTGAATTTGGAGAGCTTGTCATCCTCAAGCAGACTGTTTCAGCGGAATCGAGTTGGTCTGTAGGAAGCGGGTTTTAGAAGCCTGACGACAGATCTATTTTTGATATTTCGTGCACCTTGTACATGCTAATGTGCAAGTGTCGTTACGGTAGAACATATGTACACGACTTCCGTCCAGCTCTTCACAGCCTTTTGCGTAACCAAAAGTTGCTGTTTATTGATGACAGCAATGTTTTCCAGTTTGTTCTCATGGTCCAATCCCGATGGGGACAAAATATGTAGTCATATTCTCTGCTTTGTTGCAAAATATCACATTGTGTTTCACCACCACTTGATTGTGTAGTCTGTAAATTTTAGCGCAACTCCTTATGAGAGAGTTACCATAATGTTGTGTTCAAAAGTGGATCCTGATGGTTAGTTGGGCGGCTGTCAAGGTTATTTAAAGATTCGTAACTTTTTCCGCGTTAACGCTGTGCGGCCACTTTAGTTCACGTCATAATGCAACCTATCTGCGTCCATTTTTGTGAAAAAATTGATTTAGGCCTGGTTTACTTGAGAGTTGGGTACCATAGGTTTCAGTTTTCCCTTCACACGACTTGCTACGGCTAGCTCAGAAATATGCACAGCTCATCAAGGGTGAGTCGTGATGTTCTATTTACCAAGGTATGTAGAACTCAAGTAAATCGATGAAATCTTGTGGTAGATATTGACTTTTAATTTCGTTTAATGTAGTTGATTTCTTAATTCACCCATAATTCTTAGGAATTTTGTGCCTTTGAGCCGTTTATTGCTCACCAAGGATGGCCATTCGTTTAGTAACCTCTAACCATCATTGAAGGGTCCAAAGAAAGCCCTGACAGTTTCCTGTGATAATCTCGAACAGAAGTACGTGAAAGTTTGTGAAAATGAAATGCTGGGATGCACAGTCAACTTAAGTTGACGTATACTGTAAAGTTAGCTAATCTTAAAGGTGTAAGTTATATGCGGCTGGGTTTTAAAATTAGAGTAAACAAACGCAACGGCATGATGCATACACGTGTTGGAAAAGGGTTTCGTTTACTACACGCAGGAAATGTGCGAAATAGAGTAGACGGTTTAATTATGTTTAATGAATGTTTATTCCCTGTCTTGCACCCCTCGAAAGTCAGCTAACCGCTTGTGAAAGAAAACCCAATTTATTCTTCGATAATCAGCCGAACATTTCACGAGAAAAAAGGACGGTACAAATGGAACAACATCCGATAAAATTTGGCAACTTCCACTGGAGCTCTTGACTCTTAGAAATTGGGTAAAAAAAACTGTGTAAGAAAATAATGGACCCTTCAATTAAAGAACATGGCGTGGGACTCTGCAATCTTCACTGATTCATAACTTTAGCACACCAGGCTTAAGTAGCAGTCTGAATTCTTGTTTCGGTAAGGCTACTTAAATTACGTGGTGCAGGATGGGATATTTATTTCTGGGTTCATTGACTTGTTAACCAGAAAGTGGTGAACCAAATTGTATACTGGCACAGGTTTCCAAAGTGCAGTATGACGCTCCGAAACCGGCCGTCACTTTCCCTCTTATTGGTTGACACCAGCGTTTTGTTTATGATCGTATTGCTTAATCGCAACATCCGGATATTGGTGTTGTTCGGATCGTTGTAAATTAAGCGCCAAGCACCGGTTTCCTGTTAACGGAAGGTGCTAACGCAGTCAATCTTGTCGCCTCGGCATCACAACCGTTCACCCCCACCGGATAAGCATCAACAAGACGTGCATCTGTTTCGTTGTTTCTTTTCACCAGGTCTTAACCTTCGATAGATGAATATTTTGCTTACCTACTGATGAGAACAACACACGTCTTCCAGCATTCCAGAAAAACTGGATAAATGGAACCCGATGTTTCGAGTTTCTTGAGAACGCCTATGCATTACCTGGACAGCCTGCTTGTTAAGAATGTGTGTTTGTATACGTGAACCTACACCAAAGGCTTCTTGACTATCACTTACCAGTCACACTTTCAATTTATAAGAACATCCGTTTTCGTATATCGGTCCAAAGAAAGATCCTGAAAGGTTTTCCAGATGGTTTGCGACCTCGCTTCTACGTGGGCCACGTCAGTGGATAAATGTTCTGTTTTGCAAACCACATGTTTATTATTCGAGCTGCAGGTGTTACGCAACTGTAATGTTAATGCACCCACTATCCACTAGTAATTAGGCCTGACAATAACGGGTGGTTTGAAATGGTCAGCAACTCACCGTACATGTGGTGGTTTTTCTCGACGAAATTTAATTCGTTTTTGCCAACGAAACGGAATGCACTGAGATCAGTCAGCCAATTCCAAACAAAACTGCTGATGTGCTTGCGTATTCAACTATCGGTGTTGTCAGTTTTAGGCCCATTCAGTAGATTCATCAGATGGACTTTTCCCACCACTGACTATTACGGTTATCTATTCGCCCATTCACAGTACACGCCCATCACCAAACAGTAATCGTTGGGCTTCGTGAAAAACACTTAACTGTGGAATTCATCCGTTTTAGGTCGGTCAAAATATCTGTGAGAAACTGACATGTGGCTGTTTATGATGACGATTTCACTCAGTACGACGTTCCAGACTTCTTTGTCAGTCTTCTACACGTTAGAGCAAACAGATTTTCATTTACCCGCCTCGTGTTTTGTACCATACGGATTGAGGGCAACAATAGATGGATATCCCATGGTGTAATGGAACATTTCACCTACTTGGATTTAGTTTGGTAGCTCATCTCCCCCTAAATGAAAGGTGCTTGTCGAAAAATATAAGCTTTTTTCTCATGGATACTTATTAACGCAAAATTTACGTTGTTTAGTTCAAAATCATACACAGTAAACAATTAAGACACTCAGAAGACACTCGGTATATTGATGGATGAGAATCACCCAGCGAGAAATGAATAATACAAACCACACTGGGGAAATTAGGTCCAATGTCACGTTTCAGTACGCCTTGACTCAAATCAGGTTGAGGTGTCCACAAAGGTGAGAGACGGGTCAATTTCGACTTACTGTAACGATTGAAATTTCAACCTGTTGTTAAAAGGCCACGTGCGTTTAAAACCAGATGCAGATTTTTCTATGTACTTAAATAAACTAATCCCTTGTTTACGTGAAAAGAAACCTGGTGCATGTGTAATTGAGGTGTGCTGCAGGGTTTAAGTAACCGTTTGGTTGCTTGTCGTTAAATTATGACTTTTTTAATGTTCTGCATGATGTTGGACGTTTTCTCCACAGTGTACAAACTACGTCCACCCAGCATGTGTCGAACTTTCAAGTTTCGTCTAGCGATTTATTTGCCTGATCACGTTGGTTCAATTAATATACTTGAAGGCTTCAAAGCGCTTAACGAGTGACCAGTGTCTAGAATCATGAAACGCTTTTCAAATAAGCCTTGTTTTATTTATAACTTAGTTGTCAAAAGGTTGTCCGGTAGGTCCTCTGAGGTCAGCGCCCTCGATGTGAACAATCTGATCACTGAATTGTTAACGGAGATTCAGGGGCTCTGTACTGTCTTTTTACCGGAAGCTAAGGATACTGTAAGAGCCATTCACAAACTTCCGGTATCAAGTTCTCATAAGCAATAACCTTGTTACTTCTCATATGAGATCACTGGAGTTACGAACATCTTGAAAGCTTAATACTCAGTTTTATTCTTGAACAAGCCATGCAACTATTCCGATATATAGGCAAAACCTCAGATCAGTGCTCTTCTAAATGTGTAGGACAAAACTGACCTTACTAGAAAGGCTGCTTTCGGCTACCAGTGATATTCAAAATGAAATGGTCATTAGTTAAACTCCAAAAAATGTTAAGTTGAGAATGCAATGAGTCGTTGAGCTTACCCCTATTGTATTTGGACATACGATGTACTCAGTACTGTTGAATACGGGGAATAATCGCTTAAAACTGTTCTCGCGGAACAAAACATGATCAGTCATCCTCGTTCTTTGATTATTTGTCTATTTCTAGATGCATGTGCCAACGTGCCTTGTCGCATCTTGGTGATTGTTCTCTGTGGAATCCTCATTGTAAGTTTACATTTTGTTAGTACCATCTTTTGACAAGTAGTCGTCTTTCGCATCTGTCAGATCACATACTTAATCTCACTGTTCATCGCTTATCTTGTAAATGAGCGAACGCAGTCATTAACAGGTTAATCACATGAGCATCCTATCCCACAGTTGGCGCAATGTTTATTTGTATTTCTAATTTTGAAAACTATTTCAGAAAGTACGGTCGACTTCATACATCATATTCAGTGATATTCCATCCACGTTGTGATTCCATTTGGCTACAGATCAGCCGTAATACGCGTTAAGACGATAATTGTTGTCTGAGGCCAAGACAACCGGCAAACATTGGCACCTTCAATATCCGCACTCTCCGACATGTCGGTCAGCAAGCTGCTCTGGCAAGCACTCTCTCAAGTCTGGAGCTTGATGTGTGCTGTGTCGAAGGCGCGGGTCTACGACTCTAACACGGTTATCCATTTGAGCTCACCTTTAGATAGCTGTCAATCCAAGCGCTTCTGTCTCAGGGTTTCTGGTGACGCCGAAGCTGAATCTCACGGTCGAGCTGGAGTGGGAATCGCGCTGAGTTCCCGAGCAGAGCAATGTTTGCTCGATTGGATCCCAGTGAACAGTCGCTTGTGCGCTGTCAGACTCAATACGTCGGTAAAAGTCTGTCGACGCAAATCAGAAAGGCGTTGTGTATTCAT
>QNGE01001350.1:22868-76370 GCA_008508345.1 Paragonimus westermani | reverse complement strand
CCTGATCCGTGGTTGTACTGGCCGTCAAGTCGGTGTAAGTGAGACCATATGTGAAAAAGATGGTTCACTTATCACCAGCCAGTCGCGCCGACTTGACCGGTGGGCTGAACATTTTGAAGAGCAGTTCAGTTGGCCTCAACCAGATCATGTGGACGACGGGACTCGATTGGTCAGCTATTGCATTCCAGACGGTCCTCCGTCGGAAGCAGAAGTGGCCATGGAGCTCAAGTTATTAAAGCGTAATAAGGCTCCTGGATAGTGAAGTGAGTTTGCTATCAGAACTGACGAAACTTCTCCAGATGAGCTGGGAGACTGAAGAGGCACCTCGTGATTGGTGCCTATCAACAGTCATTCCCGTTTTCAAAAAGGGTTCCCGAAGTCTATGTGACAACCACAGAGGCATCAGTTTCGTGTCTGTTGCGTCCAAATTACTCACTGGCCACGTTTCCGAACCATACAGCAAAATAGAACGCACACAGGTCTTATATACCATTCCTTTCAGCGACAACCGAACGCCTTTGCGACGCCACAGATGACGCAGTTTGGAAAAGGCAACTCGTGCCTCTGCTATTATCGCTGATATCTCATCAGCAATATTACAAGCTGACGAGAGAGTGCTACCCAAGTATGTGAAACTGTCCACAGTCTCGAGCAGACTACTTGCAATAAAGAAAGTAGGGGTGGAAATGCTCTAGTCTTGAAGCAGCACTTCAACAAGGAAGATGTCAACTGGCTTGTTGTGTTTGACCATCGTTGTCTCCGCCAATTAGCCCACATTAAGTTGACTGATCGCGTGAACAATGTGGCAGTTCGCCGGCGCGTATTTCGGAACGCTCAGGATGCGCGATCAATTGGTCAACTAATTATGTTGCACAGCTTGCGATGGTTGGGTCACTTGCTCCATATGCCAACTGAGCGTTTACCATACCGGGCACTATATACTGAGGCCACCAACAGTTGGGTAAAACCTCGTGGTGGTCAAGCAACAACGTGGTCACAGAATATGAGGACTTTGACTGCTCCACTGAGCAAAGTGGGTAGGCATCACCTGCCTGGATGGGGTCCTCGTGATCACTGAAACCGCTGGTTAGATACGCTATCTGAGATGGCGATGTGTCGTAGTCAATGGCGTACCTGTATCCATACCATTTCTAGTTCTTCCGCTTAGTCTTCTTCAATCTTTGTTGACCTTCGTAGTAATGTTTCCTTCTAAGATATTCCACGTCACTGTTGAGCTGAGCGGCGGCCCGAGCCACAGTACCTTCGGTCAGGCTCATGGCTGTTATGATTATGATGATGATACGTGTTAGGGGCCAAAATAGATTATTTTCTCCTGCTCACTTATTTTTGGGATTATTGCTAAGCCGTTTTGAATTTTACAATGAATACAGTTAGAAGCAAATATTATATTACTAAATGTCCACAATCAGGTATATATGAGATAACAGTCGTCAATGCTTCATGCTTTGTGAAGCCGTGTTATCAAGTCGTTTTTGCTCATCCAAGCGTTACCGACGTGTAAATGCTCATGCGGCTTCTTTTAGGGCGAGACTGGAGAATTTGGTTGACATGGCGGCTAACCGAGCTCAGTGGTGTCAATACTGTCGTTGTTTGACCGAGTTTTCTCTGAAGTAAATGCGCTGAATAACGCGGATCAGTAAAAGCCGTAAGAAAGGTGTCTTGCTGATGGCGCCTTAATTGCACTTATAGATCGGTTATTTGTCTGCAAAAAGTAGGCACCTCGATGCTGAATGTTCGAATATAGAGGAAACTCTTTCCAACAAAGGTTTTTTTCCACGGTTGTTTAGCAGTTAGGCATCAGCGTGAACTACTGATGTATCGCTGTCTAGGATGATGATGACGATGAGGTAAAACCCGGAAAGAGGTGAGAGAAAAATGGTTCGGTGGAAAGTTGTCAGACGTAATTCTCAGAAAAATGACTAAACGAATTTACCACTCTGTGTACTTGTTTTGTGAGTGTGAGTTCATGCATCTTTATGAACTGACAGTCGTGGCCAGGATATGCACTACTGATGAGCTCTAATGAGAGCGAAACTCGAGTCTAGTGTTTCTTTTCGAAAGAGGCTGGCTGGAAAAACTATCTGAATGCAAAGGCTGTGATCAAATGTGAGTGATGGTCAACTTGAAAATAAACCAAATCCCCGACTACTCATCAGTGAACTGACAGTCATGCAACAGACTTTTGTGAACGTGTCCAGATTATAATTTTGAAAAGATGAAAAGATGATTTATCACCAGAGTACGACACAGAACTGCAATCTATCATGCATGATACTGATACGGTTACGCTGGTTTCTTTGAGATTAATGACCTTCAGCATCTCCAGGGATTCTGATTGCCTCCGAACCTGTCAGGTAATTAATAAGAAGAGAACCGGTGAGTCTCAGTGAACAGCTGTCATTCATGGGTTTGATGGAATTACACCAGCTATCCATGGTTAGCGGAGAGCGAAGATGCCTGTATACCATCGAAACAGCATGACAACCGGGCAACGTGCAAATGTGCTGCCGTTGGGCATCTGAAACCTTTCAGTGGCGGGGTAACAACTAGTCCAAGCCCCTTCTTTGGTTCAGGTGTTCGAGAAGCATTATGCCTTGACTATCATGAGCTTGAACTTACAGTATTTATGAATTTTGCCACTTCTTCGCCTGACAACCCTTTAACCGGGGTTTCAGAGGCCAGGTTCGCTTCTATGTTATACTTTACCTCACCAGCCCATTTTGTCTACTCTTCCTGTTTTTGTCAAATAACGTTTTATTTGGTGACCTCCAAATCCTGTTTCCAGACACACAAACGGCCTACCTCACTCACGCTCCTGATGGAAGTCGTAATCAGAATGACAGTGTGTCAAACTTTAAACGCTCTCTGTTTATTGTTGTGGCATATGCCCCTACAGAGTGTAGTCCAGACACGGTCAAATGTGATTTTTATCATCAGCTCATTAACCCTCTGCACACCGCATGGAGCATGGAAAACATAGTACAAGCTGCAGATTTGAGTGCTCAAGTAAGAAGGTTGAATGATGACGAGCGTGGTTTAGATGGTTCACACTCGTCGCACAGACAACAGTAACGTTTGTTGCAGCTCTGTGCCGATAGTGGTCTGTTTCTGGCCAGTACTAATTTTTGACATTCTAGACGTTGATAGGCCACTGGGCGACCTTTATCGTCAAGTCAATCGTGGACACAGTTTGGCTACATGGCCGTCAGCTGCCAGTGTCGTGGTTGTTTCCAAAATTGCAAGCCAGTTCGAGAGGCTGCGTAGATTCCGAGCATGCGCTGTTATGTGTCATGTTCGCTTTGCGTTTTAGTGTAAGGCTACTATGCAGTCAACCAAAAATTGACATACATAAACCAGAAGGAACACAGGCGCTTCACGCTTACTGGTAGACGGTTGTCTCTAGTCTAGGTCGGCACCCACCATATTACGCTGAATGACATTAGGCACATAAATGTCACGGAGTACATAAGTGCGATACTGCCTCGTGTGTTGCTACCACTCGTTTAGCTGCCAACCGCTGGTTTCTTTTCAGTTGCTGGAACTTCTGGACGCTCGCTGGAATATTCTATCGAGCAGTGAGAACAAATCGGCCCGGAAGGTTACTCACGTGGAGCTCTGTAAACAAGTTGGAGGACATTGTGGGGCTTCGTGGACACAAATTGTCATCGAGATTGAATGAGCTGTTGCGTCCAGGGACTCTCGAAAGCTCTTCCATCTCATTCGAGCAACTGGTAGCAGGAAATCAGGTGCAAGCGAGGTAGTTCGCAAAGCCAATTGTAGGCCTATTTATGGCCCGCAACGATACCCATGACTCTAGGCTGAGCACTTCCAACAGGACTTTAATTGACCATCCGCGTCACTGGTTCGGCCCTTGGGTCCTGCCTGCGCTCATTAGTCTGTTGATGTTTCTCCGCCCTCGTAAACAGGTCTTCCTCGAGGTTAAGTTTCTGAATCGTCATAAGGCAGCCGGTCCAGAAGAGCTCCCTCAGAATTTTTTTGATGAAGGTCCAGCCTTGGTTAATGAACTGACGGCTCTGCTGTAGATACCCTGAGCAAGTGAATTTGTTTCGACTGACTTGGATTTGATTAATATCGTCCCCATTTTCAGGAATAGCTCGGACATCTCGTATGGAAATCACGTGAAAACTAGTGTGATTCATATCGCGTGCAGGGTGCTCGCAGTCACTGTACCTTGTAGAATGAGCGTAACGTGCGAGAAATTTATCCGTGAGAAGCAAGCTGGGTTCCGCCTTGGGTATGGCTGTGGCGATCACACGTGCAGCGTTACGTGACAGAATAACAACTCCCGGACGATAACAGTGAATGTTATGTGATGCATCTTCGATACTATTGTTTTACCACTTACATTGTCGTAAAAGCAAAACTCTGAGCATCATTACAAGAAATTGGGGAAGACGCCTTCAGACAACCTTTACCTTCTGGAAGATGTTACTCTAGTGTCTAGGTTGTTTACTGTCCAAGAATTTGTGAACTGAACGTTTGAAGTCAATGTTCAGCTAGCTGATAAGTTCTCATCTTCAGCCGAATATCCAAGCCAGTCATCCGTTTATCGTGAAACACGTTGTTTTTATTGAGAGGGCAGAATGGAAAATGACAAGGGTGATTATAAAGCTCCATTTACTATCTTTGCTAACCACCCGTTTAAATCGTAACGAGTTTCATTGTAGTACTGAAAGTTAGAAGTGACTTACATTTGACATGTTTGTTCATCCATCAGAACACCGTTCAATGCGAAGTATGCTTCTGATTAGACAAAACTATCTTCTCAGTTGTAACTTGAGTAAGCTCCAAGGGCACATTAGGTGATTGACTTAAAATCCACACACATTTGTCATGCAGATGCCAATCTGAACGACCTTATGGGAATCTCTCTCGATGATTTTATCATATAGATCGAACACCATCCAAAAATGATCGCAGCTGTGGCATTCGCACAAACTTTCCAGTTGACTAAACATAAAGTTCCATTGCACACATTCAAGAAAAAATCAAGTTTTCTTTCAGATGGATCCGCAACCAAATTCAAAATAGAGTAAACCTACGCGTAACTGTTTGGCCTCGCCGTTTTTTCGTTGTTAGTTGCTGTATGCTGGACCGTGTTTACCGTATGAAAAGTTATGGCTGGGCTTTTTCTACTGGGTCATCCCATCGCTGTTGTGTTCTACTTTGTCGCACTTATACCCTTGTATTGGCTGTCGTTCGCGATACACTTTATCAAACTCGTACGTTTCTTCATTTTTTTCTTCTAGAAAGTCCAGCAAGGAGGTGGGTATATATATAAGTTTCCAACATCCTCCACTTTATGACATTGCTATAAATTTCACGAAACTTGCATGATACTATGGTCCATTACTTACTAAATGAATTGGCCTAACTCACACATCATTACTCAATGTGAGAACACCAGTTGCCTATACGAGTTTTCAGATTGTACTGTTCTCCTTTCTAAGTCTAACGTCTTACGATCATGTTGTTTTTCAGCCGTCAGTTTCAAACGTAATAGGATACTACTGTGTTAGAGAAACGACACTCATTAACGAAATGTGTTGGTCTTTAATTCAACGCTGTGTTTTTAAGCCATTTTCTTATAGAAAGCCAAAGGTCGCATCCGAATATTCCGTGACTACGACATTTTTACTTCTCCGTTTGCGGCAGTGTAGTTGAAACGACAATACTCTTTCGTGAGATCCAGTGGTAATGAATGAATACAACGATCCTATTATCGATCGTTGGTTTTTGTGTTCGCGCGACTTTTGCCATAGATTTCATTTCGAGAATAAATACATATGAAAGGTCATTTAGATTATGTACTTTATGTAATTTTGAATTCCAATTTTCAGCTGGTTGGCTTCGTATTCTTCGTCCTCGGTTGCATATTAACATGGGCAGAATCAACTGTGTACAGCTATATCCGAACCCCAGTCGATAGTTATCTGAAATTTGCAAAGCTCAGCAGCGACTCGTTAGCGAAAGCTACTCTCTTGAACGCTGTTTTGGACTACACGGGTGAGTGTGCTCTCCGTAACCTTAATGAACAAACAACATCATTTCATCATCGTTCACATTTTTAACTTTGTAAAAAAATTGGCTTGTTTACACGACAGAGAGAATTGAAGGGATACTCCCGTATCATATTGATTGGATTGCCTACTGACGAACTTTTGCAGTATAACAACCGTTTATTTACTATGGGGTGCCGAGGTGACTACTTAGTATAGAAAACAACAGAAAGTTACCCGCAGGCGGGGACCTTCCTACTTCAAGACACAGTCATAGAATAAACCATTCATGTAAATTTAGCTCTGAAAACTGTGTGAATAAAACCCCTTTTAACTTCTAGCTGGTCAGTGAAGATTGTTGAGAAAAAACCGGGTATTTCAGATACTTCAGAAAATAATGTTTAATGCGGAAACGTGCCAAGTAGGCTCCAACTTGGGTCCATAGCAGAATCAGTTTAACAAACAAAAGACGTTTCATCTGTTCCGACCCCGGATAAACCTGATTGAATTTTCAAAGTAATTCCCAGATAATTCCTTTGTTTGAACAATATGCTGCATGTTCTTCCATTATCTGATCATTGTGACCCTTATTTTTAACTTCCACGACGTTTAACTCATCCCCGATTTCCGTCAAAGAACCCATAGGTCAGATGGCTTTTTGGGTTGGATTGTGCATGATACTCATATGTGGAGTTGGCTTTTATGGGGCCATAATCAAGAATAAATTCTGGTTGTTTCTGGTAAGTTATACGCATGCTTCTCTTTGTGGGTTGGAGTGTCCACTTTGTACTTTAATATTTATTCGTGAGGTCCGGTTTTGCCCTTTTGGTTGCATTCACCAACAAGATAATACAGTATGTGTATGACTATAATCATATTGATGATGGTCGGTAATGACTGCATTTATGAACCCTAATAGGCAAACCTCAGTCGATCAGTTACATCCAGTTCAACCACTTTAGCAACTTGAAACTGACCACCTAAAAAAGAGTCGTACGATGCTGAAGAAAATGTTGACAACTTGATTACTTCCGTTATTGAAGCTACGTAATTTTGTAAGGTTGTCGTTAGTTCACGGGTGAGGCTTAGTGAATAATCATTAAACTTGATATAGTGTTAGCATGTAAGAAAGGTTCCATATGTTTGGTCATTTATATTTCTCACAGTATCCTTGAGGGAAACTAAAACAGTCGCATATTTCGTGATTAGTTAAACTCTTTAGCTAACCGTGCATATTATTCACATATTATTCACAGTTGTTTCAATTTAAAGTGAAATTAAATCCCCTTCGTGGCACTGTTGTTGATCCCTGACTCCAGTCTGTCGTTAGGTTTTTCAAATGGGCTGGTTAAAATGTTTAGATGGATGCAAAACAGTGATAACGGGTCAGTTGTGTTCAGCGGATAGTAATCTTACTAACCCCCTTTCAAGTTAAAAACGGTCTGGACAGCTTTCAAGTGACCAGTTTTTATTGACTGAAATGCTGCGTGAATTCATATTAGATTCAAACCCTGTTCTTTCTGGATCCTAGCAGGTCCAACCCCCTGGCCCCTGTGGTCATGAGATGAGTGTGTAAGGGACTGATGAATTAGCTTTAAGTTAGATTGAGACAAAATGTTACATCAAAAGCTGATAATGTTTTGGAAGATTAGTTCAAATATGGGTGTGCTAACCACGAGCTGTGATTAAGTATGAACGCCGTCCAATTGCACAACTGTCTGACTGCTCAGCAGAAATATATTCTTTATCAGTTCGACTCAACCTGCGAAGGGCTAATTTTAGTTGTCGTACAAAAGATGGCTGTATGTCATCAGTATTTTGAAGCATTATAATTGACTGTACAATATGTTGCTTTGTTTTAATTATACCCATTTCCAGTTTTGCTCAATGCTGCTGGCCAAGATACTCATTCTGGTTGTAATTATTGTGACCTTCCACACCAATCCGAAACCAGTAAGTCGACTCAGGTCCCCCAACTTTTAGCGCAGTTGTACGAAAATATTGGATTTTAACCTAGACTAATTCAAAGGAAAGCCAAGGAGAGCCGAATTAAAGTTCTTCCGAAACACCAGGTTCTGGTAACAAATTCACAGAGCCACACGACAAGTTACTTCATGATCTAGTTAGTGCATATTAATGCATCACAATATGTGCTTAATTAGTGTTTACCAGAACATGATCTACACCGAATACAAGAATGTTTTCATTCACGGTCTTCAGATATCATTTCGATGAGCTTCCACAAAGGCGGTTTTTGTAGAAGTTTTAAAAATATTGTTTACAAAATCTCCTGTTTGTTGTGAGTATACCAAATTGAAGTTAAGTAATGACAAAAGTTATGTTTCATGTGATCTTCACCAACTGTTCAAATACGTATAGAAATCTTTGCTATACAATCTACTTAAGATGAGGATGAAGCTTCAGTGTGTGTTATGTAATCTAAAACTCTTGGATTGATCATGGAACTTTGAATCATACTACTGAAGAAAGTGTACACCAACTCTCGTTCAGTTTGCACTTTACTCATGATTATTGACTTTTGCAGGTCGTGGACACATTTCAAAAAATGCTATACGAAACCGTCCGTGGTTACAAAGGCATACGTTCACCAGACAAACACAGCTTGCTTCTCAACGTTATGATGCCTTTTGTAAGTGCACGCAAACCATTGTTTCCGCTCAGTTTGATTCCGCTTCCATCACTGGTCGCGTTCTCAGAACATACCTGGCTAGTAAAAACCATTTGCTCAAAAATGCAATCTTCTTACCGTTAACGGTCCATATGACAGACTGGTCGTGATAAGTAGGTGAACTAATGCACTGCGTTATAATCATTAGTGTAGGTAAACTTGTATAGATTAATTAGCCATATCGGAGGCTAACGAAGCGCGTTTAGTGATTTCTTGCTAAGTTCACCTGTTTGACACTGAATCCAACTGAACTTTAAAAGCGATCGGATGAAGCATCTGGTACTGTCAGCCGTTAATTTCTTTTCAATTTTCACTTCTTTTCATATAGTTTGATTGCTGTGGAGTCACCGGAGGAGAA
The DNA here is from genome assembly GCA_008508345.1 of Paragonimus westermani. Taxonomy (NCBI): domain Eukaryota; kingdom Metazoa; phylum Platyhelminthes; class Trematoda; order Plagiorchiida; family Troglotrematidae; genus Paragonimus; species Paragonimus westermani. The sequence goes on along the minus strand of QNGE01001350.1, from coordinate 67,282 downwards.
GATTTTACGGGCTCGAAGACTTTCGACAAGACCTTTGTGCATGAGGACAGCGTGTTCAGTGAGTAGAAAAAGCTAGGTTATCGAAACTCTAAAAGTGTTCAGAGCAGTGCATTTGTGCCCGGATTAAAATGTCTGCTTTGTTCACCTGGTTTCAGTCAAGGGTTGAATGATGTATAATTTAGTAATTTTTGAAGGCCAAATTTTACGATCTACCTGATTCAACAATCGAACATGATCGGAGTACATCTGAATATAATACTGAGGTCAGCCCAATGGAAGTTCCTTGTTATTTTGTTATTATTACTGTCAACAACGTTTATATGCACTGTGGAATGCATTCAAAGGGAACAAGCAAACGAGTTATTGGTTATATTTTAGCCAGGTGTTTGTTCGTGAAAGGAGAAAAAGTTAAGACTGTCTGGTTATAGCCGAGAACGTTTTTTTCCATTGACACACATCAAACAAATGGAATAACGTTAAGGTAGAAAAATAGGTAGGAGAATGGAACACTGTAAAAATTGTCAGTATCTGGATATCAACGGTGAATAAAATCACTTTGTCCTTTCCGTAACTGTACGGCTTTAAGATAAAAAATGAAAACGATTCAAGTAACTGTTTTGATCGACGTTTTTCATTTACAATCTCGAACTGGCATTCAGTTTGCACCCAGACTTGTGTAGAGTACTACACTAGTGATGCATACAGGTATATAAATTTTGAGAATAGGATTGAAAGTTTAAATTGCTGGGACAGTCATTCGTGACTTTCAGCTTAGACTTGTGTTGGTGATCAAACTGGCTGAGGCCATCATCCTCATAAATATCTTCATCACCTCCTTGACCATCATCATCATTAGATATTTGACTTAAGCGTCTAAGACTGCACACAGAAGGGTGACAAAATTAGTTTCGGTACCACTTTTTCAATATCCCACATACAGTTAAGCTTTTCCGGCTACAATTCAGAGCATCAGGTTTCAGAATGCTTTGTGTGAAACTATCAAATCTACGCAGATTTGGGCTGATAAGGAAAAGTGGGCTCTCTATGTCCTGACCGTGCACCACATAGCGAACAGCAGTAAAAAAGTGGATAAAGCTCTCATAATGAGTACACCTTGAAACTTACGACATCTTCACAGTAATACGACTTACACTCCTATACGGTGATGTACTGGTCTATCAGAGCATCATGAGGCTTGAACTATCCTGTTATTTAGGGCTGATAAAGCTGACAATAAATCCTCCCGCAGTACAGCGTCGGAGTTCAAACCACTGATGGTGTGATTTTGGAACACTAACTCACTCACCCCACGTGCTCAGTTAACAACTTATGCACGCATCAAAGTATCACCAGTGCACTGTAAACTGTTCATTCTATCGTTGATTTGATCGCCTAACAGTCTTTAAGCGTATACTCCACCTCTCAAATTTTTACGACGAATTCGCGATTCACATAAATATCTCCGATTTTCCGACTGATTGCTGAATGGCAGTCTTCAGCGGTCAACATGCTCAGTTGCACATTGCTGATTTGAGCAGAATAATGTTGCATCTGTGTCAATAGTAGACCAATCATGATGTTTCACCGTGTAAACTAGTCAAAAGTTTTTGGTTGTCTACATTTGTATAGGTGGGATTAATGGTAAAATGTTAATACCGACAACTGAACTGTGATTGACCGGCTTCAAGGAATGAAGCTCTCCTCAAGCTTCATGCGCCTTGCAGATCGCATAGAAGAATAGACCAATATACCAGCACTTCCTAAAACATTGGCCACAACTTCGGTAAGGCCACCTCTCGAAATCTAAAGTCTCCAAGCGAAAATGGAATATTTCTGTGAACTAATGGTATCCTCATCTACATTTGTGTCATGTAAGAACATATAGCAGTCGAGTATAATGAATGAGAAAAGTAGCGACGAACAACGTTTGAGAGTCACACATTAGTCTTTCATCCATTGTAAACTAGTTTTTTGTTTTTAAGGTTCTTAAGTTGGCGCTTTATTCGTTTATCAAGAAATTCTGTGATGGGTCGGAAAACTGAACAAAATATTCGATGTTGAACGGCATCATATAAGTGACGGACTAACTTCGAAAGAAAGCATTTCTCATCATTTCACCCACACGCACAACCTCTCCGGAGCAAATTCAAACACTTTACATCATCATGTTCAGGTTGACTTCCAAGGAAGTAACATATTAGTATTTCGATGAACACACACAGTTGTGCACTTGAGGTTTATCTTAAATCTCATCCCGTGTTAAAACTCGGCAATGAATAGCTTTCATTTTTGGAATGATCTCTAAGGTGAGACGGAGATCACAAGACATTTTTCAATTTTCAATTGGTACCTGTCGTCTCGTACAACGACAGTATTTCTCTGTGAAACTTATTGTTACATGGTATCATTTATGGTACAAGCCATCTACCCATTCTTATAACCTATTAGATAGAGAGCAAGGATATCTCGAACAGATTTCAGCAGACATCTGTCTTTGTAAGGTCAATAACCACCAGTAATTTGGTAACTAGGTTGCCGAGTTAATTGAGCTTGTACTGACTTGCCAGGAAGACCGATCGTTTGTTGACGGTTAGTGCAAAACCCAACTTTATTGTTTCTCTGAAAGTTGAAATAAATAATTCAAAAATTTTCAGAAGATGAATAAAAAAGCCTGTCATTCTCGGAAACTGAATACCCATTAGAACTGACCACAGCCGCTGCATTTCCGTAGAATTTTAATCAACCCATTTGAATGGAAAGTATTATCTCTGAGTTTCACTAATGTTTCTTTGTTGCCCGTCTCTGGCAAGGATACGTAGTAATGGTGAGTCTCAAAACAAAGCCAAACTCTAGTACAGTGTTTCTGTTAAAAAGGTCTAACTGAAAAGACTATGGGAAGGCGAAAACTGAGAGCAACTATGAGTAAAGTTGAATTCATATTAACCGGAAAACTTCGAACAATTATGATTAACTTCTTAGGGCAGATTATGTTTCATTCGGCAAAGTCATTCCAAATACTAGTTTCACAAGGGGTAGCTATCCCAAACCTAACAGTCGATTAATCGAATAGGCTAATCATGTAAACCTGTACACCGGATGTAACATCTAATCGAAACATGCTTCATTGCCAAATAAAAGCGACGGGTCGATGTCGACGAGGAGAGACGTTGATGCCAATCAGTGTAAGTGACGATAATAAATCAACTTGTCCAGGTATCAAATGTTGGGGAAAACAGCGAGGACATTGGTTCAGTAGTGCACGCGGCAGAACAACAGACAAAATACAAAAACAAAATTCAATTATGAGTTCTTGTAGAAACCTCGTTTATTTGCAGCCAATAGACTGAATAACACTTGGTGTCGAGTAAGTGTTAAACGATGTAACCAGTGAATTTCACAGTAATACAATAGCCGGAATGAAAACGAAGTTAGTAGATAGGATAAGTGGCATGATGAAGACACTTTGCCTGTTGTGTCAATGAGTAAGAAATTCAAAGCGAGTCTTACAAGGGACAAGCTGCTCACTGAATAGGGAATTGGTTGTTGGGCCAATAGGATTTGGGTGATATCCCTAGTAGTTGGTAAAACACAGTGAACCGTCCAAACTCAAAGTCCTGTCGTAACCAATAGAAATATGCCAGTGATGTTACAAAACATTAAAGAACATAAATTGTTACTCATTGAGGAACCAGTGAAGATGACACGCGGATAAATTCAAGTTATCTACAAGGAAATTTAGTTATCGAAAAGGAGGTAATCGTATCGATCAGCCGAATATTACAAGTTAACAGTATGGATCGAGAAGTAAAACAGAAGAAACGGAGAAGATGAAATTTTAAAGTAAAAGAAAAAGGTGGAACCATTTAAAACTTAGATTTGAACAACCAGAGTCCAGTAAGTCAACAGCCTGCGATCACAGAAACACAATACTTCAGCAAGCCAGCAATATGCCACAACACATCAGCATTTGGTACGTAATGCCGCTGATATGCTAAGTGGCAGCTCTGGCGCATTGACCAATCAAAGCCCGCCGGCACCATTGTTCGATTTTACTGCGCACTCGATGATCAGGGACCTCCGGTTGCCATGCTATTAGACTGGCCAGTGGTAGTGGTCGGAGGAGGCCATTGGTACATTTTCGGTGAGAAGAAATGTTAGAATTAGATTAGCGTCATCGATATAGCTTTCTAAGCCAGACAGTTTGGACTACAAGGTTTTAAACTGGAGGAGTGTTGGAGGACATTATGTAAGGTGACCAGTGAATTTAAGATCACTTTGACTTAACAAAAAGAAGGAAGAGTGAGAAAAGACGGAATCGTTGTTTTACGGCTAGCTGAGTTGTATCCACACCAGGCTACGTGATTGATTTCCGGCGGAAAACAATAAAAATCACCAAACTTCTTCATTCGTTCCGGATGTGTGAGTATTCAATTATCGTACGTGCAAACGTGACCTGAGTTAACAACAGAAGCAGAGCCCTTTTCATGGCACCCTTGAACGGCACTGGGCACTGCAAATCGCTCCAATCACTTTTGTCTCAAAACACATACATAACCATTTAGAATCACTTATCAGATCACATTTAGCTCTTATTGAGAAACGAGTAGCTGGTAACGATCGTCAAACAAGCCCACTTGCTCAGTTACCATTTCCCACTAGCAACGTTGAGTTCATTTTTTCAGTGATGAGAGCGCAGCAGCCAAATTTTTTCCCTCCATGATTTATTCGTTGCTACTGAATTTCCGTACAAACAACAACCTTGTTTTTGTACTACTAGATATTACCGGTGCATTGATAATGTCTAAGCGTATTAGGTAGCCATAATATTTTGTTTGTGAAAATACAACTATGTTCTGTCGTTTTGTTAGAACCAACAGAGGTAAATTCATTAGAATATATAACTTTCTCTAGTTTGTCGGTTTCCGTATTTTCAGAAGTACTTGCACTTGGTTTGGCACAGTAGTTTCAGCAGACTCACTATTAGTGTATATTGAAATGACCTGGTGATTGCCCAGACGACTGGAGACTTCGCACCCTCATAAACGGCTTCATTCAAGGGGAAGCATCACGTTGGGGTTTCTCTATATTTATAGCTTGTTAAACCTGCCTATTTCAGCAACATTTAGGAAATGAACTTCCTCATGTGCCCTTGCGCTGTGTTGAACACCGTGCTACTGACAAAATTTTGCCTAACCACATTATCGTAAGCGAAAGCTCAACCATATTGGCTTTGAATAAAGCCCAGATTGTCCAATCACTTTAAGTAGATGCCAATTCCTCCGGATCACTCTATGGCTAGAGCTGCTTTCCAAGTCGAACTTGTAGAAAACAGTAAAATTGTTGAGCCGCACTGTGATTATTGATAAGCAGTAGGGCATTTCGGCTGGTCTAAGTTGAACGTCATTCACTTTTGACTGCAGCTTTTGTGTTCCAGTAAGCTATTCATTCAGCCCCACAAGGAATGGTAAACTGTACTCGAGTTTTTTCCTTGCTAGGGTTTGTCACTGATGTCGGGATGTAGATTATAGCGTAAGCTATCTCTCCATGAATCGACTGTGTCGAAGAACTGGACTGCTGACTTCCTTACGGGTGCCACCGAATAGTTATGTGCAAGCGCTAAGTCACGTATGCCTGTGAGAAATACTCAGACTATCCTATCATCTACCGATAAAACAGTGCAAACGACAATTTAACATCAGTCGATGGTTCCGAGGTCAACTGTGAGATGATGTTCAGCTTTTATCAATTATCAGCTGTTATAAATCAAGGTTTCTTGCTAAGTTATGGCTGACAATCTAATGTGATTGACAAGTTATTTCCAAAGACCCAGCGACGCGTTTGTCTGAAAATGTGGACTGTTGGTTCACTCACAAAGAAGGGTGTACTTCCCACGTTGTGTACTAACCACCATTGTGCACACTAAAGACTTTCGACCTATAGTCTCGTGCTAGTGGGAGTATCACAAAGCATGAGTAAGGTGGAAATACATTTACGCTGAACGATCACTGCACAGTCACCACAATATACTATGCACTTCCCACACACTGACGACTGGGTTCGCCATAATAGTATGGTGGTGAGTGGTAGATAACTCCATATTTGCATATTGTTGCGCAGACTCAAACCTGCCGTATCACCTCTGTAATTCGGTCGTCAAGAGTAGGCGTCAAGATCATGGAAAAGGTAACCACTTTCAGTGGATTTGCTCGTATGATAAACAAGCCGTCCAACCTATAACGTCTGGCCCTCGAAGCGGCTTCTTAATGAGCAATAGGATCACTACCTCTTGGTTTATATCAAGTGAATTGGCAATAGTTACATGATCGGACCAAGAGTTAAACACAACCCAGCTCCCAAGGATACCCTGGATGGACAGTGATCAGGCCGTTCTTTCCTGGGCATGACTGTAATAGTGCAAAGTCAGTACAACTGTTCATTTTGAAGTGTGTAATTCGATTAAAGCTTCCAGAAATTCTGCCGGAGATTGCACAGTCGATAGGATGTAGATAGTATCTCATCTTACATACCAGGAATACAGACAGGCTCAAATGCATCGCATAAAATTTTAAATAGTCATAAGACTAATACGAGACGGCTGAAGCAAGGTTGGTTAATACCGTCTTCCTGAAGACTTTGCAGTTTGTGTTTCTCGTAAACAAGGATCACCAGATTCAATGTATTAGCAGTACTGCCTGCAATTCTGTAGACCTAATGCACGTGTTGTACCCATCTTACGAGATGTTTACCGTAATGACCACATCCAAGAAATTCACCTTATAATAAACTTAATATTCACCCACCACCAGACTAAGTCATATGGTCAACTTGATGTATTCCAGTTAATTATTTTCCTAGCAGAATTCTATCTTTAAACTTTCCTCTGCAGAAATGGAGTACCCTTTTCCGTGCTGCAAAATGAGTAGCTATGAAAGGTTGCCGAGCGAATGCCCGCAATTGTTTGACGAACGTAACAGTAATGTGAAAAGGGGTTGTTGGCCACGCCTTGAAGGTCACATTCTTGAGATACTGACCAAAATCTCTTACGTGGTCATTTTCACCACAATGATGGAAGTGAGTGAATTCCACGCGGCTGCCGACTGAACGATTTGGTGATGTGTGTTCTTTTTTGTAGACTGGTTGATTTCTGAGATATGTGCCAGATGAAGGTTAGTATAAAAAAAATCTGTTGTTTTTTCACAACGATAGCACTTTAGATTGTGCATTTTTGAAAGATGTCAGTGCTTAGAGCGGGAACCAGGATAACCCGAATCGGGAAACGTTCTAGTTTGCTTGGGATTTAGTGAGTCGACAAGCCTACATTAATTCACCCCATGGCCAGTTCATAACAGATGCTTGCTACCAAATATCGTGAAAATGAAAAAAACACTGAAATCAATAACTTTCAAACACACGTACAACGTCAGCAGTACTGGTACGGTTTGCAAAATGATTACCCAAAATTCTGTCTAGTGGAACCAACAGAGCAACAGTGTAACCGTCAGTACAGTTCAGAGACACATTTTACATCTGGGTGTAAGATTGATCGGTTACCAGATAGTTATGTGCATTTTATCCAGAGGGGAACTGCTTAACTAGGTTCAAATTTCGAGGACTAATTAGACGGCATGGTTACATGTACAAAAGTTTATTACAATAAAGCAGAGTACACCTTTATTTTCGTTCCACTTTAAAGTAACTGTATTATTTTCGGTCCATGATAAGGTGCATTAAAAAGTCTTAGTGGCTATATGGAAAAACAGAGAAGTGTATCTCAAGTCAATTTCGTGCAGGGTTTTGGAAAAAAAACTCCACGGCAATTTTGACCTTTCTCAAGTTATTTTGTGTCACCAAAGTCGGACAATTGGTTTTGAGACGCAACCCGAGCTGAATAAGAAATCATTTTGCTTGATCTGTTTTCCATCTAAGCTATGAACCACAGACACAACCGGTCTATAGAACCCTTTTGCCACAGTTGGTAATAGGTGATTGAAGAACTTTATTGCACACTGATGTCTCTCTCGGCAGAAGAAACACTCACTTCTAGCATTTAATGGTGTTTATGAAACAGCAGAGTTACTCGAGTGTGTTTCAACTCATAACTACGAGATCTGCATACCTAGTGCTCGTATGATTGCTGTAATCAACCATACAATTGAACAAATCATTAAGAGATATGTTCACTCCTGGTTATACTTCGCGAACGGGGTCTTGGTGTATACTTAATCTAACAAAGTTACTAGTGCCGTACTTCTTCCCCACTTTTTTTATTCCACGAGCAGCTCTGAGCAGCTCAGTCATATTTATCAAAAAAGCACAAGGTCGTACTCAAAAATCATACTGTAAAGTTGAACTTGGACTAATCCATAACCGATGAGCATCGTTCATCCATTTTTTTTACGATAAAACTCATGACGTGTTCCGGTATACTGAAGGTAACCCTGGCATAATTCTGGGAGGGGGTAAGCGGTGGTTGTCACTGTCCACCAGCATGTCAAATCGTATGCAATTTCAAAAGCTTTTTGGTGAAGTCCGGACCGTTCAAAGTAAGGTCATGCATAGCAGCAAGTCCTAAATTCTTTTAGCCGTTGACTTGGATCCATTATTCATTGGCTAATATCAAATCAGTGTAAAACCAGCAGTGATCAACACAGATGTGTGCACAGTAGTCACCCACTCATGCTCTCTATTTAAACTGACCGAGCTCTGGGCTTCGTAGACTGTTTGTCTCAGACATGTGTTTTCTTGTTCCACGTTCATTTATTGTAACTGAAGCTGACTATTAGTTGACGGGAAGCTCCATACAACTTTTTCCGGAAAACACTAACCGTGCTGTATAATGAACAATCAGAAATCGTTTGCTGTACCTCCAAGTAGTGTAAGTTATTTTGCGTAACTTCGTTTCCATGTATGTCTTGATTCTAGTAAAACAGGTGACAGTAGGCTACAAAAAACTTCATATAGAACGAGGATACAGAAGGCATTCATTTTTTAATTTTGAAAAAAACAGTGTTTTTGTATAAGGAGCTTTTAAGCTTGTACTTTCTCTCCTCCTATTTCTATAGTTTGTGGTGGTGTGTTGTGCCATTTATGCCACCATGACAATAGAGAAGCCACGGCGGAGTTCAAAATGACGTATCCTTGAACGAAGAGCAGAAGAAAAAACCGACAGGAAATTGTGGAAGTTCACTAAAAACACAATATAAAACGTATTAATTACAACGACAATCTGATGTCAAATGTAAGTATCAGAACAATCTACAACCGATGATTCACCAGGTACCATGATTAAAAGAAAATATTTCTTGACAATTGCGTTTATTTTCTGTAACGCAGAGTCCCCCGCGCATAACATTTGGATAGTGAAGACATCAAAATATTTGCTCCCGGTTCGACAGAATCTATGGAACTGAAAATACTAAGCCTTCCAATGATCCATCGGAAGCATATAAATCTACTAACAAATAAAAAAAAAATCCGCATTACACCGACGTTCTGTTTGAACAAATGGGTCAGCACTGAAAAATCGGTAAATGGAGTTTGTACATATATATATATATATGTATACATAAGTGGTGTATATATGTAATTGGGTATACTACGAAGAACGCTTGGAAAAACAAAGCCTTTGTGCCCAGTTAGCCGCCGTTTCATGTAAAGTCACCAGCCACCGAATCTGTGAGTCTCCGGAACTTCAGCCCAGAAGATGTGCCTGAACTACAGTGACCAACTTCTTGATGAACGAATTCAGGTTTTTACGCTAGGTCATCACGTGTCCACCTCGCACCCTACGCCAGTCAGCCGCAGTGTCGGTAAAGATTGCTCGGTATAGCAGACGGCCTAACCACCTAAGTCTGTGCAGATGTAGGGAGTGAATCAAACAGCTCGTCTAACAATCACTACCAAATACCTGTCATCGCTTCCTGTCCGTTCGGACCGCTCGATTTCAGCAAGCGAACGCAGATACCAATGGTCAGATACAAAAAAGGCTCATTTCCCCTACCCTGACTGGCCAATTTTTGCAGCCAAAAATAGCACAACACTCACAGTCGTCCTATATATGCAAAACTTTAGGTTGGGAGGGTTGCTAGAAGATGTTCTAGGTTAATGTATATCCCGTGGTCCTGAGTTTAGAGCTTTCATTTCATTCCGTATATCTCCAGTGATGTTAACGCTAACGTTCACGCAAACTAGTCAGCACTTCTCACAATTATGTTAGCCACCAGTATATATACATAATAATAGTTTGCAGATGAAGCTTGCAATTTTGCGCCGTAAAACGCCTATCGAAGTATTTGACAGGTGGTGAGACAACCCCCAGTAATGTCTATGTTGCTTGTCGCCAATATATTTAGATCAGTCAGTTTTCCATCAGGCAAGAGATCCATACTGGTGTCTTGTGATTGCAGCAGACATTTCTTCATCTACGACATAATTAACGAGGAATAGTAAGAGTGGACAGTCTTTAAGTATGCTGCTGTTGATGCTGAAAATGTTTGGCAGTTCTTAATGGATAGTAACCTGAGTGGAGTATGGAAATAAAATGCAAACACTGTTCACATACTTGCACTGCTTACCTTCGCTGTTAAGCAACTAGAAAAGTGTAGATCTGGAGGCTGAATCTAACACCTTTACAATTGAGTAAAACAGCCATTTTTGGCCGGTTACGCTTGTGTAACTGTTCCAGAACTTACAGAAGAGCCTACACAGGACAGAACAAATGAGCCAAGGCTAATGCTAACGCTCTTTTGTTCACTTTGAAAAGTACAGGTACAAGATCATCTGGGTTGGCAGCCCTATAGTGTTTGAGAACCGAAATGATACAGGGATGCTCAGGTTTAGTGGATAGGTTTATATCTACCGCCAGGGTACTAAATCACGAGCTTTTATTCGTAACAGTATAGGAAGAAAAAGCCAGCTAGTTTGTTTTTTAAAATGTTCTACTCAGAGGTCTAACATTCTGAAATCATTATGGATAAGTGCGTTGTCTGTCTTGCTGGTAGCGTCGCTGACGGGTGGACACCATAGACCGCTGGTACAGATGAGCTTGGAAGAGCTGCTAGTACCACTTAAAACAAAGTAAACTTCCATTTCATTATTTTCTCCCCGTCTGCCAATTCCAACAATTGACGATCAGAGTATGCCTGCAGTTCCTACGGATAAACAACCTAAACTTTTATGTGAACTGTCATGATGAATGTTCCGTTTGACGTCCAACAACTGTAAAAGACACTGTTTGATCCAGTGTTTCCCAAGTCACAAACTTCCGTACAGCATCATCATGCTTTTGACTCTCAACACCAGAAAATTGAATCAATATGACCTAGAGCTAGCGTAATTGTACGTATTTAGGTTTATGGCTGAGAATTCGAGTTGTTTGCGGTGCGCACGAGCCTCATCAGTGTATTGAGATCATCAGTTAGTGGAAAACTGACAGTGATAAAAACAGGGAAAGTGTAAACACAACTTACTACTGCGTACGTGCTCTCTAAGATTGTCAACATCATTATCGTCAGCACCACCATCATTTTCATCGCTCTTCTCTTCTTCCTGCTCTTCAGCAACATCAAAATCTTCGCCCACAAATTCATCATCACTATCGACAAGATCACATTAGTGGTTAACTTTACAGTTGTTTGCCATAACAGAAATATGAACTGCACTATCTATTTGGTGATTAAAATAACAGGAGTGTGAAAGAGACAGCCGAAATATTCTGCATCTGAAATCAGACATGCAGTACGGAGAATTCGATTTTTTGTAAATAGGTGTCGGTTGATATTTGAATTATAGTTTACATACCACTTTTGATACTCTGCTTCAATAGTTCCTTTTATTTTGCAATCGGATGCTATGCCCAACTTTACAGCAACAAGTGGGACTACCAACTTTTTCCAGTAACTTCTCCATTCGTAACTGTGTAAATTGTTAATTGCAAACACTTGATTCCAGTGACCACTCGCGGAAGGGTGGGCAGCCGTTTCTACCCAGTTCGATCTCATCGGCACCACGCAGCCCGGAGAATCGAACACATAACCCATGACTAGGCGATAGTGTCGTCCAACCACTCGTCGATTAGATAACAGTGTCACATTCGCCGGAGTTGTAGGAGGGTGTCTGAATTAGTTTCCTCATCTGTTGCGTTTCTTATCACCCATAGGCTGGGGTCGATCAGCTCCTTCTGAGGCCGTGGTGAATGCCTGCTCGTTTGTAAGCCAACCACAAAACAGCTAGTCGATGTCAGCCTAAGAGCAAAAGAAAGTGCAATAGATAAAGAAATTAAAATGCTAATTAAATAGTCAAGATCACGAATGTAGTCCTCACTGGTTTACACACTGACAGGTGAAGGCTTGCCTCAGCAGAACGCATTGTTTTACTTCACATCGTACAGGACTTACAAGTGAATCTGAAAAATGAACTCGCTGATCTCAACTTTCAGGTCTGACCCAATTGGCTTATATCAATGCGTTTGTGAACTGCACGTCAATGAACTCGCTGGACCCTGGTGAGCAGAAAGGCCACTAGCACTCATCAATGAGAAATCTCGGGTGTCAGCTCAAGAATATGAACGAAAATAATAACATCAAAAAGAATTATAGGTGTACGACATAATATCATCCTTTAGTCACCGAAAACCAAGTTATTTAGATAGGAAAGAAGGAATTCTGAGGGAGAAGTAGTATAGCCAAATGAAATACCATGACAGTTGAAGCAGTAGATACTACTGAAATCGCTTCACAAATTTAAATCTGCAACGAGGCATATTGTACGAAATCTCAGTCTCTGATATGCCCCAGTTACCAGTTCTCGATAAAACTGATTAATTCGAAACACTGAGTTCTCTTAATCGGATTCCTCAAGGCTGTGATAAAACTGGCTTGTCCCTATGCCCTATGATTATACAGAGTTCATTTTGTTTGATCGGCTGATGAGAGCAAACACGTTAATTCCTCATTAAGATTCAGCTACTTGAAACGCTCAGCAGTAGTTAGGATGGATCGCTTTAAAACATCATGGGGTTTTGGATCTGTTCGGCTTCGCATTTTTCCATGGGCTTCTTTTGGAATTCCTGTTGTGTATATGTACCATGTACCGCGTCCTAATATTTATGCACATGCTCCGACGAATTTTTTTATAAACTCCTGACAGTGCAGGTAAAATTAACTATTGATGCACCTATTGGCGAAACCGCGGACTCACCTAATCTACACATTAGATGAGGACTGGTTGGAAGGTATATCTGTTGTACGAAGCCAAAAATACGGAATACGAGCTGTGAACTTCATTTTCCCTGTTCACAACAATTTAATATCCAACTTCGTTGGTATATTTTTCGGAATTATAGCCATAATGTGATCGTGGTGATGAGCTGCACACTGCGTGAACAAGTCGACTCCGAGTCCAGCTGTATGAAATATTCAACGCCCAGACTATAAAAATTCACTGATAGGTTTTCCTGTAAGCAAACCGCAAGCACTTATTCGGCCCAAAGCCGTCAAACGTATTTAGTTGGTACATAACCTCAAGTTAGACAACAAACACGGTTGATTGTTTATCACCTCAGAATCCACCGTTAACAAGTTGTTAATGGATGATGTCTCATTATGAAGTCTGACCAAAAAGTCGATGCCAACGGAACGAATGGTTAACACGAAATAACTCAAGGATGGTAAGTTAATACCTTCTAGTATAAAAGTTAGGGATAACGGTGAAGACAGTGGTTTAATCTGACATAAGGTCAGTGTGACATACTTCAAGTTTATTACCCATGGATACCTCAGCTGTAAAGGTTTAATCGCCAAAACAGTGTGTGATGTCAAGCAAACGGTAAACAGCGTGTCCAAAGCAGTGCAAGACAACGCAAGCGTCGGGCCCTAAACAGGGTCACTACACAGAAGGAACAGCACCTTGATGACAATTTAGCAGCCACATCAGTACGAAGCAAAGTTGAAATGGTTTAAAAAGAGCGAGCTACTCATTTTACGTGAAATTGGTTTAGTGGGCTTTCACCTAGCCAGAGAGTTTTAAGTTATGAAGAGAAGCGCAAAACCAGTCATCATTTGGGCCTGAACAGTAACAACGGACAGCAAGTCGACAAACCGCGATCAGCAAGACAAAACACATTTAGGAGAATCAGCATCGTACCAGAAACAATCACAAAACGACGGCCACCAGTCTCCAAAAACCCGCATGTACTGGCAACTTAGCTGACAGCTTGATTGGTGTGAAGTTTCTCCTCCACTGGTTATAAGGTCCATCTATCCTACGCCTCAATGACAGTATATTTCATTGCTCATCTACCGTTAACTGGTAACGATCCGCCCTAAAGTCTAGCGTAAGTGCGTAGTGCATACCCTCTGGAAAAGAATGCTGCTCAAAAGTCATCACCCCGACCAATTTGTAACCCACTTAATTCGAAAGGAGTGGATGATTCTCTGGTCACTGTTACGACTAACGTACTATCACAGTGTGAGACTATTCAAGGTTGCTGAGTGTATGCACCCGAGTGACGCATCGTGCACCCGTTACTTATTTTCGCATTCGTAATCATGAAATTCCCTGTGACAAACACACCGTTTTGGCCTCATGTACCAGCCATCTTTGGTCTGGTTAGAGTAAGGCGAACGTCATCCAAGCCACAGTAGGCATATCAACTCTCAGTGTCAATGCTCGTTCCACTTACGTTCAATAGCTCTTGTCATTCTGGTACACAACATTCTGAGATTAACCACGAGTGGTAGCATTCGTAGTAGATCAACGTGCACCCTAGTGGAGTAGCACCGTTCCGGACGCACAGGGAAGAGATAAGAACTAAAATCTGGGGAATCGCTACATCAGAGAGAGAACACGAAAACCTTGATTGCTTCATACACGCAGCAAATGTTGACGTGTGAATTTAAGCTGTAAGACAAATAAATAGAGTGGCCTATGTAAGCGAGTGCAGGTTATTATGGTGCGTTCAATCTCTTTACACAATAAAATCTATGGAACAAATGAGACTAATCCTTGAAGTGAGGATGACACATTCTAAGAGTTTTCGTATTGAAGGGTCTAATCTACCTTTCTTGAAAGTGGGCAACCAAAACGAATGCAAAAGATGCGATCATGTAATGACGAAATTTGGCACACGACTGTCAAGATCCCCGTCAATTCAGCTGCACCATCAGAGTTTATCACAATGCAACATCACATCTTGTTTTTAGTATAACATGAGTAAACTAAAATCAGGGTGTACTTGGTGATCGTGTGTCTTTCACCATTGAAATTGGATCCAATTTATTTTTGTCAGCGCTGTTGAATAAATCAGGGAATAGAATTTGAAAGAATTTTTAAAATTCCATGGGTAATTATAAGTGTATGGCGTTCAGTGTGAACGACTAAACAAAAAACGATTAACGAAAGGTTAGAGTTTTGCTTTAATAACCTAGCGTACTTCCTTCCAGGATGACTCTAGGCAATTCCAGATAAGAAAATTTACGGTCAATCGCTACTTCCAATGCTTTGCTTAAGATTGGGTAATGTGTACACTCACAATTCAGAAAATTTCTCTGCTTGTTGGAAAAAACGTGCAAAAGAAAGTTGTCATAAAGAGTTCGAGTTTACTGTAGTCACTGAGTTCAAGATATGCCGACTGTGCAACTTTCTGGCCTGTTTTCCAACGTTACAGTGACGGCTTATTATCATGAGGTACTGGTACTTGGGCATCATGAGATGGGGTATCAAGAAGACACAAACACACCGCACGTAGTGCTACTCGGTTGGCTGGGAAGACGCTTTTTATTATCTGCCAAAACACAGATCTATCACACAAAGGCTTTTCATTTCACTTCAGATGATGTGTATATATTGAAACCAACGAAGACAAAAGACCAGCCTCCACCTTCTTAGGGAGTAATCAAAGGCTGGAAACATTCTTAGGGATAGAGGTTAGCTTTGAATCGGATCGATTCCCTGAAATAAGGTCACATTTTTACCAGCCCCACTCTCAGTAGTCCATACAACCCTCTTGATGGTTTACTCAGGGCAGTGTGGCAAAATTGTCAAAGTCAGTAATGGTTATAACTAAACACGGTGAACTAGTGTAAAACTCAAGTATTCCATCAGATTTCCGTTATATTTTGTGAGATCATAGCTGGTTACATTACTCACACAAACACCAAGGAGTTTATATCACGTGACAGGGTTGAACAAGGTCTCACAAGAGGGCTGTACAACATATAGTAGCAACCAGTCTATCATGTTGATGGGAACGAGGGTGTTGTTGCTCCTATGTGGAAAAAGATTTCTAAGTGTCACACTGAAGTTTCAGAACAACATTTTGTGCGGTCTGTCATGTTTTCCGAGCGAGAAAAGCGATTTCAGATACTTCACCAACATGGACGAGTCTGGGTGGGCCTTGATGGCTTTGCACACAAGTTCATCGATTGTTTTTTGATCCTGTTTTCTGGTTTCATCCGGTTCATATTTCGTGTCCTTTTCTTTGTCCAAAAAAATCGAGGCATCCGAAAGCGATTTTGTTTTATTCGCTTGCTTTCTGGCAAAGTAATCTTTCTGATGTAGATGACGAGGAAGTTCGAACTAAAAGCAGAAAATTAAAGACAGATATATACGATATAACAATGGTAGGCATTAAATGGGGCTTCAGAGTTGACGAATAGGACTGAACCTTGGAAAGGACTTGTGTGTTGACTTGCAGATCTGCTCACACGAACCAAAGTAACCAGATATCTACTGAAGACAACACATCCGAAGTTTCAAAAAGACCTAACTGCTATGAAAGTTTGCAAAACAGCCCTGATTTACAGATAAGACAGAATACGAATATGGGGACTGATTCGTAAACTTTTGTCTCAAACACTCCACAGTAAGGTACTTCACTACTTGAAAACCAAAACGGCATTTTGATTTAAAGCTTGACAGTTCTTGTATTATGCTTCTTGCAACCTCCCTTACACCCTGCCATGAACGAATCAGTCTCACTGAACGTGACTAACTGCCAATTCATTGAAGTTTCCATCTGCAGACTCTGTAGAAAAAAGTATACTACCAAAGGTGGCTATTGCGCTGACAAGTCTTTTCATCTCTCCATGTCACTAATCCTACACCGGTCGAACAGTACATCAACTGGGCGAGTAGGTACGGAATGAACACGTAGACATGCTCAAACTTTGCTGTGCAGGGTTGCTTCCTGGATTTCAGTCCTTTACCGGTTGATGCAACTCTAAGCCAGCCTCATTTTTCAATAAATAAGAATCAACAACAAATCAACCTTTCAAAGATCATGGTAACACCTTACACCTGATTCATTTTAGTTTGTGTAGGTCAACTGCAGATACATTTTTCCTTTCGATCGACTGCACAAGATTTCAAATGATTGTTCATATGAGATGTTCCTGGGATTTGAACCATAAACGTTCATGAAATTCGAAATTGAGAGAAAACAGTCTATCCAGTTTCACACTAGTCAATACATGTATTCATTAAAGATCACGATTTCCGATTTAAACAGAAAGTCTGGCTGCACTACTAAGTCGAACCTCTGACTTTGAAACGCAACTTACTGCTCATATATGGGACACTGACTACTACCTACGTGGTCCACGGTTTTCACGCGCAACCAAACCGAAATAGAACATTTCAACTGATTGTGGGATCATTCGCTGAAGTTCACTGGAAAGATTCCATCTCTCTGCCTAAGACTATCAGACAACTTAAGCATTATTCGCAAGTGATTATGGTTGAAGTTCTTGATGTAATGATCTGATTTAAATTACTATTTGGCCATTTTAGTGGTGGTCACTATAAGAATCTCATTTGAAAAATGGCCGGAGTTCGAATAATTGTCAGAACAAACACATTGACTGTTGATAGGCTCCAACAAAAACAACGAATCCAATCGGTGATCGGCTTTGAGAGGGCTTGCAGCAAAAGCGTTGTCTGATTAACATGGTGAGGTAATGATGATAAGTGTTCGATCATACAGATATCCAGTCGATTAATCATGGTTAGATCCTGCAAACTGTTGACGTCAAGTGGGTGTAATCGATTACAACACTCCTGAGGAAGGCCACCCGAGGTGGTTGAAATGTAGAGTATTACACCTTGCTCGAAACGTTGTGTTATTCCCAATCTGTTTATCAATAACATGTTAAACACGAAGCCCAAACTATTCAACTTCATTCGTACTCAATTTGGTGAGGATATCTTATAACATTGTTAGTATTCAAGTTGTCGGGAACAAAAAGAAATTTGTGCTTGCACGCATTTTAACTGCAGACAAAATGTTCGCACCGACCTTACCTGTGTACTTTTGCTCAGATTGCAAAAGATTAATTTATGCTTCGGCCGCTCAGCTAAATAATTCGAAATGCGCTTTGCAGTCTCAAAGTGCAAAGTGCTTCTGCGAGATTGTTGTGTTTAAGTAGATCTGATGTTAGACAACAAAGTTAGAAAGGTTGCTGGCCGGTTTGTATATTTAGAATGTTGCGGCGGCGGAGGAACAAAGACTAAAATAGAAATTTGTCTCCAAAGCTGAGGGTGGTTTTCACTAAACCAGGACATTCCTATGATGCCTAATAGAAGGCGACTGTGCGGGTTGCGTTACGTTGTGCTGCGAAACTTGGCCGCTCAAAATAAACAACTTCCATCGACTTCAAATATTTGACTGTCGGTTTCTGTGTCCGATCCCCCGCAGCAACGAAGTGTTTAGAAAGGAGATATTTGATAGTGGGTTCCAGGTGGATTATGTCGCTCAATCTTTAAACTTGCCGAGACTTAGATTAGTAGGTCAGTTGGACTGATGCCACACCAAGCACTCTGCCAACACTGCAGTCGACTGGCATGAGTTTCGAGGTAAACGAATGATGACCCGAGCTGGAGAAATGAAGTCGTTCGTCAGGAGGTTGCTTACTTTAGGTGGGGTTAGTCTCCCGGGCTGGGCCCTTAGCCTCTCCAGAGTCGGTGGCTGGAAACCTCCGACGAGATGAAGTCTAATCGAGCTCAGTAAAATAAATGTTGTCGTTGTTTAGCTCAGCCGTCTGTGAGTTAAGTTCACTTAGTGACGCGAGGTAGTAAAGGCCGTCCAGGAAGCGGTCTTGCTGATGACGCCCTACATTCATTGAGAGCTAGATTGTTTGTTCACAGTGGTGAACGTTTGAGTATGAACAAAGTAACTTAGTACTTGAATCACCTCTCCCTCTTTCTGTCTTTTTATCTACTTCACTGAGGTTTACTTTCTCTTCATAGTTATGCGGCAGTTGGGCATCAGCGAGAACCACTGGTGTATTGCTTTCAGTGATGATGATGATGATGATGATGGCAATGATTACAAACGAAACCCTAGACCAATGGCTAGAAAACAAGGTTTGATTCCTTGGGATTCTATGCAATGCAATCAAGTAGACCGCCACACATCGACCACTCAACAGCCGATTTCACGATGACTCGTAAAATTTTTCTTATCAGTCTGGGCCAATGTGTTGGCGAATAAAGCTGTCTAGATCGCCAAAGCTTTTTAAGAAATAACAAGTTCTACATTAATTTGGTTCTTGAATGTACAGCCGTTTTTTTGAATATTTTACTAGACGGTTATGCATCACAGCACAGTAATGGACGATATTTCGAGGATATGTGAAGTATCAAACTGACCATACAGGTCGCTATCGACCTGAATTGTCAGGTAAACAGTTTTTCTTCGTGGAAGAAAATGTCGGAAGTAACAATATAGTTTCGCCCATTACCGTGAGGAACAGAGGACTATCGTCCGCATGAATGTGATCTGTGGGGATCCGTCTTTGTATTCTCTGGTTTATTTTTCTGACCACCACAATGCGAGCTCGGATCAGAGTTGTCATACACACCCCGAGAGTTTATGTAAGCACATAAGGTGGGGACGTAAAATAACTTGAAATTTCATTTACTGATCTAACGCACAGCGTGTTTACAACTGACAGCATTAGCTAGCTCGACATAAACAAGCATCGGAAACACTTTATTTTATGTGGACTGGTGCCACCAGGTGTTCCGAGCTCGATGAGTCAGCGTTTCAAACGATAATCAACAGCCGGAGTGAACAGTGACCGGGGGGCTAACGGTTATCAACTTAAAAATATTCCATCAGCGGTCTGCCTTCCACATGATCTCAATTTATATGCCGCATTCTGTTTCGCATATTCTGTTTGTGTTCTCTGGTCAAGATCATCCGCTATGATAACTGCATTCAGGTGTGTGAAAACTCACTATACGACTGGTACATTGTTCAGGAAATCTAGTGGATTTGATTGACAAGCCAGTAGTTAAATAAAAAATCGATTGCACCAAACCGAAAATTCAAAACACCATTACTAGAGTGATTAACGGGATATCACGAGTAGACGTCTTGACTTTAATGTTTCTTAAGCATCCACTACGTCCGACTGACTTAGCTTTCGGTAACCTTATTTAGGTGATGTCATTTCTTCCTGGCCAGATGTCGTATGGTCGTAAAAACACAAATATCCTTGTATGAATTTCTTTAGCTGGTGACTAACAGACTCTTATGATACACATGAAAAATCTTGCCGGCAACAATAAGAATTAATATTTTGTAAATCAAGACAGTAAAGGTGGTCACATCTGAGATAAAATTGAAACTAGACTTGGATCGTTTGATTTTGATTAACCATACAAAATCAACTCCAACAAACGTGTAAGTACGACCTACTGTATCATCTGATGTGGTTCGGTAAAAAGGAATGTTCATCAAGAATGATTGTGCAATCAAGTAGTTTCTCCTGAATGGAAATGTCATGATGTATTTTACTGAACATATGAGTAGCAAAATACGATACTTCAAGTCCAACGGGCTAATCTGTACACAAATAAACATGACTACCGGATAACATGTTTAACGACCACATGGTGTTCCTCACCTAATGCCAAGATAGACAAAACTAGCTCTGATTCATCAAGTGAACTCACATTTTCCAGGCTAATTCGTGTTCTAGTCGCAATTACCATATTCGGATGTACACGTCGCAAAGGGCATCCATTGTATCGATACGGTCCAGTGACCACCAGTAGGCCAGTACTCCGTTGTCGCCCCAAACAAACTACTCGCTTTCCACGATGTCGACCAGCAAGTAAAATGAGAAGCACTCCTGGAATACGTAGACTAGGTCGAACCTTCCAACGCTTGACTGTACGAGATGGTTTGAGTGCTAACATTTTCTTTCTTCTTTCTGCCTTCTGTTCTGTTTCAGTTCTTTCTTTGCACACTCTTCTTCGGGTTAAACCACGACGCCTATTATGTCTTGTTCGTTCGGACAAACCTGGATCAGGCTGAAGTACGATGAAATAGATGTGAATAGAGCAAGTGATTAAAAATTCAGAAATCAGTACCGATTGCTGCAGTGTTACCGACGTACACGTATTATGTCTATCCATGCATAGTCACAAACAAATAGACAGAATAGAAAAAATTGAACGACTGGGCTATTTTTCGGGAGATTTGTCCTATACCCTTTAAGTGTTGTTACATGAATGGGTTGGTTCTGGCTGTCATTTTTTTGTGGGCATGTGGTTTGATACCGTTTGTCATTTATAGATACCGCCCTGACATCATTTGATTAGTACTGTTGATAAGGTGTTTGCAAGAGTATCAAGGGTGCCTATCGCATTCGACAGACTTCATCGTATGTCATGTTGTAAATACGTCAGGAAAAAAGGCCAAGCGTAACGTGACATTTCCAGTGACTGTTGGTTCCATCTTGCCCTACCGTTCAGAAAAACTCTTCGAGAATGGTTATGACCACTGTTTTTTTCGACCAGTTGGTCTGTACTGAGTGGGTGGATATTTTAGGCAATACCATACAGTCTGATGGCTTGTATTTTGGAAGTATTTTTTTACCGGTAACTGCAACAACGCAAATGCGTACTTAGTGCTGTGTTCTTCACAGACGAATTGAACGTTCTGTACACCGTTTTGTCAAATACGACCAGTGCAGCGCAAGGCGTCCAGACAACAGAGTGATTGGCAGTAAGTCGTCAACTCCGCTGTATAAGGGCATAAGGTTCCGTACAGTGATGTGTCAGGAAGAAACGATCACTCACAAAAACGGCCACTAGCTTACCCAGATCCTCCAGTCTACAGTATTCGTGGAAAATTTTGAAACTTCCTCATATTCCCCTAATACGTATACCTGCACTCTCAAGCTGATCTGTTAATGTATATATGATTGTCAAACTTTCGAGATACTTGAATCTCTGTATTCTAGGCTGAAAACTAACGTCAACATGCACGCCTACTCACAAAATTTCAGCCCTGTCATATACCTATCTGATATAGTCAGGTGGTGATTCCAGATTTGTCTGAAGAAAGAGTCTGCGGAATGTTAATCATAAACAGAAAGAATAGCGGTTGTCTGTTCGCAAAAACCACGTATTATAAGGCGTGTGTGGTCCACTGTTTATGTGGCCGTAATCAATCCATTTCGCCAATTGTAACTGCTGGCTTAAAACTTTAAAAAAAATCAGTTGAACAAACATGCTGTTGATTATCGATCGTCCAGTTGTGCACACAAATGTAGCTGCACCACACATTTCGGAGTGCTTTGGCAATCATTCCTTGATGAATGGTTGGTGGGTTTCCAGTTCAAACTCATTATGAGAGTAAGCACTGAAAAACAACTTTGTTTTTCACATTATCGCTTTCGTACTGTGCCCTGGAGGTGGTCTATAAGCGGTCTTCTTGATATCAGGTCTCGAACCAATATACATTACTGCTGTCCCTAAACTATGTGTTTGCTTGTTTATTCTGCCTACACAGAAATACTCCTTTAGTTGAAATTCGAAAGTCAATTGTGGTATCCATTAGTTGTTTGCCAAGACTTCAGTAGTACAGTTTTCCCTATTTATTAACAGTCTATCTGAGGAGATATTTTTCTTGTTCCCGAGTATTGTTGCCATAGTAACCTAGTTAGAGACAGCACGCTGTACAGTATAAAACTGTCTCTCCAATGAACAAATGATGTTAAAAATCGATTTTTATGCAGGAAATAACACAAGTGTCATCCAGAATGTTGATTTAACATATGCTTTATCGATTTAGTTGCCATTTGGTTTTTCGAACTGGCGTGATGAAGAAGTAATGGGCTAGCATAGACATGTTCTGAATGCTCAGGTGCTTAAGTTATTAACTGCGACTATCTGGAACAAAAAAGTCAAACTGAGCCTTAATCAACCGTACAGGTCGTAAGGTGAGCGAAAAACTGCCCCAGAAGTTCTAGTTGATTGGTTCGGACAAGTTCAGATTAAGCCAAACATTGCTGGCCTGCTAATGTAAAACATTCATTCCAGCATATTTCCACTCACACCGCGTTTACGGAAGGGATCACAGTGTGCGGTGTGAATTAGAAATCTTGGTTGTCTCGGAACGATAAGAAGTGGATTCTCGAAAAGAACAGGGGTGGATAAACTTCTGGCAAAAATACTGCAAGTTTTGAGGTCGGACAGACGTGATTGTAGAGCATCTCAAAAAAGGAGGACATATTAGAAAATAATCGAGAGGGTGAAACCTCCAGTCCCAAAGAAGATTTCGAAATATCAACAAAGAAATGCGTACTTGGTGTAAGAAATTTTAACAAAGAAAGTCTAGTCGCAGTCTGCTGCAAACCAAGATGCTGATGACTGTAAACGCAAGTGAAAAGACAGTGGCCTGCATCAGAAGTTCGACTACATCACCACACATCTTCAACAAGTGTCCGACTTACGTAGTATGCTTCGACTACAAGACGGAATTTACCATCAATATGAATGGTAAAAGTGTGTTTCGTGTAATCCATGAAGTGCGAGTCGCACGTCAGTGACCATTTCTGACGTGGGAATTCAACACAAAAGTGTGCCGGCTGTAGTAACACATAGCGCAACAGATTACAATGTCATGATCAAAAAAGAAGATCACTGGTAATCTGAGATTATCATTTCAAAACAATCAGGCGTGGAGTATGTTCCGAAAAGAAGGGTATGCATAACCGGTTTGCATAAGACAGCAACAATGGGATGTGTCTGTGTTTTTGGATGCGTCCACAAGCGAATTAACTTGAAACCCGAACAAAAGGAGAATAGGCTTTCTGTCAACACAGACATCCACGTGGCTGTAAGCAACAGAAGCGAGTAGGATGCCTATCCTGAAAGTGTAGTACGGAAGTAGATTTCTGCCAAATGTTTCAGTCCGTGTACACAAGAATTGACGCTCACAATGACATCTAGGTCATCTTTAGAGAATTGCCATTAAATTGATGATACCTTGGTACATTATTCTAGATAATGACACTAGGTATCAAGCCGAAAAGAGAGGAATCTTGAAGCACCGTTACTATAATTGCGATCACTGGTTTTTTCTGAAAGTATAGAATCATCAAAGTGGAATTCACGGCTAGTCAGAACCAAGATGGTCGTAGGTGCTCGACCGAGTGATCTACCTGCTAGGGTGTCCGACATTCGGAGAGTAAACGTTAACATACAGACAGCATTGTTACTTTACGTATGTTCAGAGCACAAATGACAATGAGCCTTTTGCGGATAACGAGGATGCATGTGATATCGAATTGAAGGTGGAACAACCAGTTTATTTCATTTTAAAGCCTGTAAAGTGATTTTTATGACTGAGAGCATTTTCACTCAATTAGCTCATTTTTGAGGATTCTGTCTGGAATCGAAACGGTTCAAAGCGTAACTACACCCCGGGAGGAGCAGATGTTACGAAAGATGAATTGAGGTTTTAACTAGATCAATAATTCTAACGAGGTATTTCGTGTTGATTTACAATCTCAGTGGTTGCCCCCTCTCTTACACAGAACCTTTACAACAAGACGGTAATAATGTAACCGGTAAATATCTAGCGTATACAATGTGGTGGTTTGTCATTCCTTATAGTCGATATAAACATGACGAAGAATCTCGGAATCTCCATCCAGCGACAATAACTGAACTGCTGATCACAATTGAGAGGGAACACTAAGTTGGTAGAAGAAAGCAGCTGGGAATTTAAGTATATTTGGCTGGCTTGACTGTTAACGAGTAAACGCATACAGTAGTCCAACAGGATTGAACCAACACTTTATGATAAGTGTCCGAAACAACAGCCTTTAATAGAAACAATGCGCACACTACAGCTGCCTGCAACAAAGTGATAGTCAACAGTGGTTTCAATCCTGTACGTTGTAACCAATTAGATGATTTTACGAGGGCGCTATATCTTGTCCTTTAAAAGCTGCTACCTGTGAATCAAACATGGTTCACCTTCACAGGGTCGGTTGATCCATTCTTTTTTAAATATTTATGTTCACTCTACGTGCTACCAGCTAACAATCAACCGCTCGACTAAGATTTGTGATATACCGATCTTTATCCTATCAACCACCCTCGGCCTCGAAAGCCCGTTGACTTAACGGCTCCCATCTACATTTCTTCTGAGTGGGGTTTTGTTTAAATGGTTCTGACAACCAAACAATCAGTTTGCCTTCTTCCATTACGAAGTTACCTAGCCCGGGTTGCACAGGCGTTGTAGGCCCGGAATAGATATTTCTACAGTTGACGAAATGTATTTCAAATAATCATCAGCATGTGGCCGACCATTACCACTAAGATCCAGAACGAGCCGATTACGTTTGAACTTGGTCTAGACCCCTAAAGACAAACTTATCAGACAAAACCCAGCTGGCTTAGGAACAGACCTGAGGATAAAACACTGATTTACGTGTGCATGGTGGTGGAGTGTCTTCTGGCGTCGCTTTGACAGGTTAGAATCTTATGAACAACCGACCAGTGTACTCAATTAGCAGCTTAATTAACGACGTATCTTGTCCACCTACCATACCAGTCGAACGTCCGATGAATTGACCATAGGGATGTGCAAGCAACACTCATTAGACATGATCTTTTATAAACGTGCGGAGTCTTCAATCTTGAACTTCATCACCTAGAGTTAATTAATCAGGTAATGCAGTTGCGATACATACAGAAGACCTTTCCGCCGGAGAAAAAAAGAAAACAACCGATGTTCGACTCGACTTTTCGAACAGCATTTTGTATGACTTCCAAATTTATGAAGCCCTTCCTGATTTGGTTTTAAGTTCAGCCAAAACGGTGATTTTATCTTGGTTCTAGTAGTTAAGATTTTCAAGGATTTAATCGTAGTTAGGTGACTCTTAAATGAACCTCAATAAGACGACAGCATCAAGCCCGCGTGCAACCCCATTGTTTACATTGTAGCAAGTAATGATTGTGGATTAACTTTTCTCCTCATCGTCTAATCTAAACAGCACGTTAATATTAATTTGTTTACTCCAACAAGTAATCCTTCATCATCGTGTGATAACTGAGTAATCTTCACAGTAATTTGTCAGTCAGAGGCACTCCAAAGTGCACTTTCTTTCAAGAGTGCTTATAATACTTGGAGATATTGGGGGAATTGTTGATGAACATTCTGTAACGATCGTGGGGTCATCTGTGATGAGGGTTCTGAAGACGTGAATGTTTTTTCATTGCTTCACATTCACATCTGAACATTTTGCAAGTACAGTGATGGCACTGCATACTCGTACTTTAGAGCACATTCCGAACTGGCTTCTGAATACCGAGACTGGGATAGTTCACAATGTCATAACAAAACACCTCCTCAAATCCGATCACTCACTAGATCCCTCGAAGGCTTACCGGATTGATTATCTGACTATGAACAAACACGCCTTAGGTTTTTCTGAAGCATTAATCACACATCTTAAATTACCAACCGTGTGTATCCAGAAGCAGACTGGAGTGAACTAAGCACTACCTTGGCAATCAATTGTGAGTACGTCAATCATGAACTATAAATTTTGTTTTAATGCCTGATCCTTTCATTGTCCGATTCTTGTTTTCTACATTTTTCTACTCTGTCCATATTATCCTGGTTAACTGCCTATATGGATTCTCTGTACGTTGATTAAAAATTCAAATAACAATCGTTGTGCTCGTCAGAAATAGACACCGTCATTTGTGTGAAAAAAGCCAATAGTAGCATGTAAGATGTCTTGCGCAGTGACATTTCGTTCGCATCTCATCGGTTACTTTTGCGAAATTAACATACACTATATCAGTCCAGCCATATTTGAAACAGTCAGTCAGGTGACATCATCAATGATGTCACCTCGCCTGGTGATGAAACGTTTGCAACCTAAATGCCAAGGTCGGCGAACATATCAATACCAAAATTTTAGCTCTTGTTTGCTTTCTGTAGATTTCCCAGCCACATCTGACACTTCCCACTCAATATGTACATATCTTTAACCATCTCTTTCTTTTCGGACTCCTAGTAACCTCTGATTGACAACAATTCTATTGTATTGCATCAAATTATCAATCAGTTGCATCTTGCCGCTTCCGCTTTGGTCACCTGACTGACTGTTTCAAATATGAATCGATTGATATAGTGTATTTTAATTTCGCAAAAGTAACCGATGAGATGCGAACGAAAAGTCACTGCGCAAGACATCTTACATGCAACTATTGGCTTTTTTCAAATTTATCGATGGGAAGCATTGTTTCAAACCGTCGTTTGTGCCCTCAAAAGGAGATATTTTAGTTGTGGGAATAAGTGTGGTTTTCTTTTAAGCACATCTCATCGGGTCAGCTTGCGTTCGCTAAGTTTCATGTTAGCTATCATATGGCGATGACTCAAATACCATACAGAACCAGCTATTTTACCAGGATTCAATTGCTGAGGTTAACTTGAATCTGTACAAGGTCTCACAGGCCAGTAGTATGATTCAAGTTTTGAACTTCGAAATTCCGTGGATCTACCTAGGAAAATTGGCTGAACGCTGTGGGTCTCCTAGTGGCAAGCTCCCAAATCGCGAGACATGTTCGTACAATCATACGGATGTTTAGTAAACACATTTCCGATATTGTCGGAAAAATCCCATAAGATCAGAAGTAGCGAGGTGACGAACAATTGTTTTCGATAATTCTTTCTCAGGTCAATACAATCACATAGGCTTCTGATGGTTGGGAACAGTGGTGGTGTTGTTTGTAGCTCGGGTTGATGGTTTTGGTATTGATATGTTCGCCGAGCATGGCATTTACGTTGCAAACGTTACATCACCAGGCGGGGTGACATCGTCAGTGCGTAAGTGTTTCAGCGTATATTTTGAATGTGAAGATTGATCGATGCCTGCTCTTATATAGGAGAGTGAGTTGACCAACTAGCCTGGATTCTGGTTGGTCGTTTTCCGTCGTGTTTGGCCTCTGGTCCGACCCACCATTGGTTGATTTTGTCTTATCAGTTAAACTTGCCGAACCTGTTTGACTAAAAGAACATGTTTTTCTCTCCATGCCTCACGATCATTATTGATATCTCTTACATGCTCACACCGTCCACTCCATTTCATCAGAGATACGGACTGAAGTTATCGAATACTGTGGCGTTCGTCGTAACCAGTCAGTAGCAAGAGCGATGACGTCGCCAGAATACATTGTTTAGTTCTAGTCAACCTAGCTAACGTTTTCAGTCGACCGTGTGGTGGAAACTATCAGTCGTTTCATGCTGTTCAAACTCACTCTGAATCGTCTATAACTGTCAAACAATTCGACTAGTGCTGTTTTGCACGACCAAACGAAATTGGTACAATCCATCAACCAATCATTTGTTAATGATTGAAAAGAAATACACGACTTGTGTGTTTAATTTTATGTCAATTTCTGACTTTGAACGTTTTGAAAAGAGTGCAACGTTTATTCGAGCTACGTGATAGCTACAGAATGATCCCTTCTGCAAATGATAGAATGCCTTTCAAAGCGATTGTAAAGTTTGCCAGATGTAGGAGCGAAAGGTACTCGCCAGGTGTACCTTCAAGATAAATCATAATTCCGGACAAATATTCATGAATGTTGTTCCTTTGGCTGGTGGCTCAGTTACGAAAATTGAAGAGCAAGATAGACGATTGTGAAAGTTATCAAACACGTACGATTGTTTTCGAATGGAAACACAAAGCGCTGTCTGTGTGACTCCGAACAAATTCAGATGGACTGCAAGAAGATAGGTATTTTATTAAGTTAACCCTGGCACTACACCCTCATGTGGACGTTATAAAAGGGAAGACTTACAAGGCAAAAAGTGGTGTGCTATATCGATTTGTAGATTTTGACGGATTCTTAAATGTGGATAGATTATCTCAAGGATCCAAATTAACTGCCATATTAAAATCAGCTATTTCGGACTGTACAGGAGTAGTCTTTCTGTGGTTCCTTTGGTAACCAAAAGACAGTGATGACAGAGGTCAACGTGAACTGTCAAAGACCGCCTTACGGTTGTGAACAGATGGACGGATGAGTCTAGGAGACTGTTCCACGAACGTGTGTCTGGGGTCGAGAGAGAACTAATGTTTTGTGTTTCCATGATGCTCTTCTACAAACTAGCAATCCAGAACCAACCTCATTCTTGCTGACAAACAGCATGTAAGGACACTTTGAGAGACAGGTTTGGACGAACATTCTACACGGTGCAAAATCAATAGGTCTGTCAAGCACTGGCACTGCCTGTGAGAAATCGATCTAGCCTGACTAGCGAATTGTAAAACCGGTCAGCAGCAAACACCTCAATCGTCCTGTTCCATAAAATACCTCATAAATTCCACCGTTAGCTTTTGTAGCCGTAATGAATATGTATGTGCCGCATCCGATTGGACTTCTCCGGCCAGCGTAACAAGATGCAAAAACGTGTTGCGACAAAAGTGAGAGATATAACTCAGGGTTAATTAACACGGCAGTTTTAGAAAACGAAATGCCCATCTGCATCATGCGGTTCACAAGTATATTTACACAAACTATCGTGTATTAACATCATCACAGAAGATCTGATTACTTTTCGGTTACTTTGATTAATCGTAAAAGCTTAGCGTGCTAACTGTTTATATCAGACAAAAAAACAGGTGGGATGTGGACACGCACATATTCACACTAGAAATGATGCAATCAACACCGCAGCAAACCGACAGGTTGCTTCAACCAGTTTTGCTCACACAAGTGGGTTTCCGAATTCGGATCAGCATAGCTTTGCTAAAGGTTTTGGCAAATGTTTTTGATTACACAGTAACCATTTGGATCAGCTAGGTCGGTCAACATGTTGAATTGTTGTGATGATGCGTCCAACCAGCTGCTGTGCGAGATTTCAAGCAGGTGGTTCAGTAATTTGTGGTTTTGCCGCACCAATTGTTTTAACCATGACCGGACGTTTGTTGCTACTCACTAGGATCCGTTCTGTAACATGTACGGTGCAGTCATTTTATTTGATCACACTTATTCCCCTCTGTTTCCCTCTAGGCCTCGGGACAACTGGAACAGCAGCGTTTGTAAAACGAAAGTGGTCAACTACAGACTGAGACAAACGATCAGTTAACACATGTTCACCCCTGATGATACCTGATTCACTTCGCGTCCGCATTGTGTCAATACACGGGCATTGTTGAGTTATATGCATCTTGTGAACATTACATGTTCAGTTTGTGTTGTCATTTCTAACTGGCTGTTTTAGAATATTACAATTCTGTCTACGTAATTGCCCCTGCAACTACTAGTGAACCGGCATACAGTGTGAAGGAGAGAAAAATTAGATAAACTTGCGTAGACCTGGTTCTCCGGTGTTTTGGACCAGGTACAACTGCGCAGCTGCACACATGTGAGACCAGGCAGACCTCAATTTCAGCTTGACGTCATATGCCAGATATGACCCCTCCTGAACTGCAAACACAGAAGTTTAGCTCTCTTTTGGGCCGGTTAAATTGGTTCAATGTACTTATTCATCAAAAGTGGCTCAAACAAACCATGTGTTTGCCCTGGTTTTGATCATATAATATTTGGTGTGAACGTGTCCATGTCCGCCCCCTGTTTGTCTCTGTATGTGGCCGTATAATTCGTATGTTCTACGCCTGCTGCTATCAGTAACGTTGCCTTGATGGAACTGTTAAAGGGTCGATTTTTCAAGTGTGCATCCTCAGCCTATCGGCCAACTGGATACACTCGAGACTAACAATCTGATGGCAGCATATATTGATTTTATCAAAACAAATATTTCATAAATTATCGACTGTCTTACCAACTCCTCATGCTCAACTCATCTGTCAATAAACGCCGCCCACGTAAGGTTTTCCTGGTCTTGATAAGCTTATTTGGGTTTATTAATCAATTGTAAAACACCCACACCAAATTGATTACAAATGAGTTCAGCATGTCACCAAAAAATCGATTCTGAGTTATTTACGGTCGAAAGGTAATTTATGATAGATACTTTGCCGAAGTTGGATCACAGAGAATTTATGACTGAGTATGAACTTTAGGGTCTGGCTGGGTTGACGCATGTACTTTGTACTGGTGACCAAAATACTGCCAAGTTGGTTCAGAGAGGCCGTCTGCTTAAATCGTACTGAAAAATGTTCATCACAAGATTATGCGCTGGACGAACCGAGAGTGTTATCTACCCTGTCCTTAGAACAGTTGTTCAGCCCGACCATTAACCCCATGAGATAAGAGCTGACCATTCTAGCTTGGTCGTACCTACTGTGAGGTTAACGGGGTAACGATCAGCGTACACCGCTTAGAATCAAAGGGATAGGGGTACAAGTTCCAAGAATAATGACAAATGATGACTCCTGACAGAGGCAAAACTTAAATTCTGCGATCCTTTTTGAACTAAGACTGTGGAAACCTTATTCAGGCCCAAAAGCCTCAATGAAGTATTACCTACCTGTACTGTGAACGATTTGGGAAATCTACATTTTTGGTTTTCTCTAACAGAAGTCATTTTATCCTCCCCTTTTCGTTCGTTTTCTTCAGGAACTTGCCCTTTCGGGAACTTTCTCTTGCTTTTCCTCCTTAACAACTTTCTTAGTCGTGATTTTGATTTTGCCCGTTTGACATCCGAAATCTTTGGACGTTTAGCTGTTTTTATTGGCTCGTCATGTTCCAGGGTTGCAAAACTTGCAGGTTCCCCAGCTGCAATATTATTTTCATTGGATGTTCTCTTCTTCACTCGTCTCTTTTCGGTCACTTGTTGTTCGGTCTGGTGTTTGGGTGTAGAGGTTACCTGCGATACTACCTTTTGCTCGGTTGCTTTTCCCTTCGATCCCGGCTTTGAGATTGGTGGTGGTACAACAGGAATCACCTCTTTTGTACGGATTTTTGAAGGCTTGACACTGTTCTCGTCTTGCCGACCTCGTTTAGGTTCATGCTTTGACTCGGTTCGAGTGTCCTTGCTAACAGGTTCAATCACTTCCTTAGGTACATGTTGAGATGTGACTTCTATTGATTGTTTAGCGGTATGCATTTTCTTCACACAAACCCGAGTTTTGGCCCTTTCAATGCACAATGGTTCCAGTTCATCAGCCTCCGACTTATTATCAACAATTTCACTCACCACAGAAGTCTTAGTAGTGTACACTGGTCGACCATCTTCTAGGTGTTTCGTCACATCCGTCTGGTTTTCTAATGAAATGTCTTTCAAAACTTGATCGTGTGAGTTGATTGTAAGTTCAGCCGAATGCTCCACAGGTACAATGGTTGTAGATAACGTCTGTGCCACTTCGTAAGACATGCTTTCTATGGCTAGATCTTGTTCTCCTAATGGAGTAAGCGAACGGCCACTCGCTTCCGCTTCTAAGATCTCTTCCACCACTTCTTGTTTTCTACGTGCTGTATGTTTTTTCTTCTTGCTCTTTTTATCCACGTCGATCCACTTATCCTCCTGTTCTGGGGTCACATCTTCCATTCTACTAAGTTGTTGAATAGTTTTCATATCTTCTTGCCTAATGGAGATCGACGGACTGACGGTTTGTTCCTTTGTTTCATGACTCTCAGGTGATTCTGAAAGCGCACTTCTTCCGTTTCTTTTCGGCTTGGTTTGCTGTTCATCTTCTAGATCAGTTGATGACTTTGCAACTTGTTCCGACTCTATCACCCGTTGGTCCTCATCCGGCAAGTAATGTTCTGCTTGCAGTCCCTTTCTATCAGCCTTGGCTTTTTTGACTGAACCATTCGTTTTTATATCCTTCTCTCGTCGCTTGATTCCCTTCGGTACCTGCTGTGAGAATTCCGACTGCAACACTGTAGACTCAACATTAATCAATTGTATTGATTGAGGAGTCACTGCATCCGCCTGTATGGGCGTGATGTTTATCATTTGTGTTTCAGGAATGGATATAGAATCTCCTAGCAGCTCGGCCCGCACAAGTTCACCAGAGTAAACCGTTGTGTCGAATGACTTTGGCAGGTCTATCTTTAACGGTGTCTGGGGAAAGTCATTGATTAATTCGTGCCCATCGAATGTTCGTTCTCTAACCCGTAGCTCCACGGTTGGAATTGTGATCTGATCCATGGATATAAGTGGCACAGGCTCCGCAACCATTGCACTAGATCCCGGCTCTTCCGGAGCTCCATGAAGCTCAGTCGTGCTCTGCTTTACTTCGGGTGCTTTCTCTGTTATTGCCCTGAAATTCAGAGGGGAGAAATAATATGAAAATGAAAGATTTTCGTTGGTGGAATCAACCAGATTGCAGAAAATTGGTGGATGCCCTCATGAGCCGTAAGAGTCAGTAACTGTTGTAGTTTTTAGTCTTTCAAAATATGACTAAGCGCCTACACACTTAGAACAACAATCAAGTGCTGATTGATTAACCACTACTTCCTAGTAGAACCACTTCAAAAGATTCGCTCGATTTATTCAAATCAGTCCTTCGATGCTGTCGGTTTTGTTTTATCGAACTGAGAAAACGATATGAAGGATAATTGAGGTTAGTGAATGTGTTTGGTATAAGGTGGACGAGAGCAGAAGTCAGTGAATGAATAACGTAATACTTTGACACTTTGTCTTTGTGGACCTAAACACTATTATGGTTACAATGATCACTAGGATTCCCTGTTTTACCACCTGCATAACAGTCATTGCACACTGGGGTGCACCATCAGGGCAAGCGAACAAGTTTGTATGGATGGAGGCTATTGAGCTAAGAGTTTAATGTGTACATGTGGTACTGTTATAATCGTCATTTAAATTTCAGCAGCGTAAGAATCTACCAAAAGATCCAAATGAATTCATGGAATTACAGTCTTTCCCGATGAAATATATACTAAAAATATAGTGTACCCTTAATGGAAGTCACAGTTTCATTTACCACACATTACTGTAAGCAGTGTACCTTTCTGCTTGTTGGTTAAGGAGTTAATTTAGTTGGACATTCCACAGTTTTGAATAAAAGTGAGAAGAGGCAAACAAAGGAACCGATTTGGTAAAGCTGCTTGTACATACTCAGCGTCGAAAAGTTAATCACACTGAAATAACTTTTGATAAATGTGCATAATTGGTGACCGGTAGGGGTGGACTACAGGAGCAGTGTGGTAAGCTGTAGTGTGGTTTATCTCCACATATGTAAACGTCGAGAAGAGTTTCACATCCCTCAAACACCAGAACGTTGTGCAGCGCATTTCATTATGGACAGTTACCAATTGTAACAAAGCTAACCAAATGTATTATCTAGTTTCACAGAAAGACCTCTTAAAATCTCGATCTGCTATGGAGTAACTCAATGTGTGGAGGATTTTGTGAGACAGAATGGAGGTTCCTCTCATGTGACTGTGATAGGCCGACAATTTTTTGGCTCTGCTAGCCTCTTTGGGTTAAGTAATATCTTCAGCCCCTAAAGTGTTTTAGTGGTTCGTCTTTGTGGCATCTCTTGTTAACGTAAGGATGACGAATATCGGGGTTCATTTTCAATTATGGGCAAACAGTGAGGCTGAACATAGCATCAGAATGCCCCAGAATGTTTCATACTTGAGTCCATACGATAACAGTAATGAATTTGGCTGAAGGGATGTATTAATTAGTTTCTATAAGAACAATTTCTGTGGAGTTTGTCTTCCTGCAGAACTGTTCATATGTACAATTTATCAGAGATTATGGATGAATCGCTTACGCTACTCTACGATTGATGAGTACTTAACTACCCCAATGAAGACGACACTATATTTTTGATTTAAAAGAGATAACAAATTTAAATGCGCACATAAACATCTGCCATACTGTATTTCGGTCATGAGTCACTGCTTCGATTAATTTGTGGTTTAATGAATCAATGATATCAGTCTATTATGGAAAATGTATTCAGCAGATAGTTGCCCGTGTCCTGTCTGGACCAACGAGAAAATGTGAAGACAAGTACAACTACTCTAGGGCAGCATTTTTTCTAAAATTTATTCCGGTGGAGGTCAATTGATTCAAACGAGGGTTCACTGCTTCGAAACGAAGTTGGAAAGCGACTTTTAACGGAAGAAACAGACCAAAAATGGAATGAAAATAATGTTACTGTTGAGAATGAAAAAAGGCTGATAACTGTAAAATAACCGTAAGGAAAAGCGAGGATTATTCATTTCTGTAACAAGCAGAAATTTTTGTTTCGGCGTTACTGATACTCCGTTGAATGTATGTAGTTACCGTTGTGCAACATGGCATTGCCAACGGCAACTCGATATTATGATTTTTTTTACTCATAGTATAAACTGAAACTATAAAAAGCTTACCCGATTTCTGGTGGTCAGACTGTGAGTGATCTACATTTAACCACTCTCAGGTGTCAAAGATGCCAAGCAGCCACGTTATGGCAGAACTGAATTTCATAAAATTGAACAGGGAGTGTTAAATCGATAAGTGGTTCAATGATAAAACCCAAAGCTCCCAGATATCGCACCGTTATGTATTCAACGCATTTGCTAAACAAATCCCCGGCACAGCAATTTAAAATTTATGAAAGATATAATGTGGCATCATAAACTGTTTTCTGTATGTTGATAAATACCATCTCTTAGGATGTTAACGGTGTAATCAGCATAATATCAAAAGCTGAATATAGCATACTGAGTAACAAGTGTGATAGGTCAGTTAACGATGGACGATAAGATTTTAGAGGCTACACACCAACATCTACGTCACCACAGATTTTGTGACGCTTCGACATGCATAGAAATCGTGAAATCCGCATGTCGCTACTAAGTCAGTATGTACGTCTGATAGTTCCTGGTTATTCCTAGGCGTGCCATTTATGGAAATCATCAACTACAACTTGTGAACAGGCTGATATGTCTAGGAATAAACCATGGGGTTCGACTGTCCGACAATAAGAATTTGTCTCAAACTACCAAAAAGCTGGTGATAGAGTCATGGTGAGCGTTCACTTAAAATGCGAGTCTGAAAGACAATTTTTGCCTGGGTTTCCTCGAGTCAAAGTGTATAATAGAACTCGTGCGAAAAGAACAACAACGAATGTAAACAGCTTCGTCGCACTGATGATTACTGGTCATAAGTTTGGGTCATACGAAAACAAATGTATCGTTCATGTACAGATGACCTCCACCAGAGCATGTCCGTGCCTGTAGTTGAACACTGAAGCCTTGTTGTCTCGGTTACAAATGTGACACCGTTCATAATGCAGTAAACAAAAGAACCGAGCAATCTGGTCAGACAATTCAGGTCGCGTTTTGCAACACGATGGCGGAAAGCAAACAAACAGAGTCCCAACAGGCATTCACTAATCCGGATGTCCAAAGTAATTGAGGTTTCCTACGTATGTGGTGGGGCAACATAAAAACAGGGAAGGTGGATTCTTGAATCGAAGTCAAAACCATAATAATGGATAATATCATCAGAAGAGAGACCAACTACAGCCAAGCTCAATCAACTTTATGCTGTGATATAAAAATGCCACTCCGCACTGCAAGCACAAAGGATTAATCTCTTCCGAAAGAGCACCGGAGAATCACACCTTTTTTGTCTGCTGCGTACCACTATAGTTGAATCCTATTTTAGTACACACGTGACTCGGTGAGATAAAACTGACTGTTCTGTATTGTTATCAAATTTGACAAACAGAACAGGCATTGATTAACACCCTAAATCAAAGCCTTGCTGAAGGCACGCAACCAAACGCTGGTGAGGTGATCATGACATCATGTTGGGAGTAAAACACGCTGAATCTTTTTAGAAGATTTTTATTATAAACACGCCTTGTTTTTAGCTTCCAAGCCTGTCAAGACCGTGTGAAAATGATTAGGCAGTAAGTTCGACCTAATTAGTAGACACGCATGGCTATGCCTGGCTACGCATGCGTGCGTGTATAATCAGTTTTCAACTAGGCTCTTAGGTTTAATATCTTTTGATGTTTGGGCCAAGTTTTTCAGTTGAAAACGAAATTCACTCGCTGATAAACAGACTGGGAATAACACAACGTTACGAGCAAGTTGTAATACTCTACGTTTCAACCACCTCGGGTGGCCTTCCTCAGGAGTATCCTTTATAACGTGCATCTATACTTCTATATCACACTCTCAGTATATGTTGGTTTTTGCAGAATAAAAATTATCGGCAGAGGGCCCTTTGAACGGTTCCCGGAGCTAGGAATTTAACTTCCACAATACCCACCCAAACCACTTATCATCAAGACATCTGGGTTACAAGGATCTGTACATAGGCGCCTCCCAGCAATATTATTTCAGGTTTGTACTGGTTGGGGCGTGCATAAGTGGAATTTCAGGCGGTGCAGCACACGCCAGTAGTAGTGGCTATGTGAACTGGCACATTTTGGTTTCAGTCACTGCTGATCCGCAAAGCGAATGCACCAACCAACTAAATATGTGTAGTCTTTAGTGTGTCCACTTTCCAGGTGCGTGGCATTTAACATTCATATTCTGTCAGATTATTGACGGAATCGGTTACCTCTATGTATGCGCGTTATTTCTAAAATTCATCGGTAAATCGAAATGTCAGGATCAGGACAGATGTTACCAACCAAGCACTTGGTAATTTCCAGCACCAATTAAAGCACACCTAGAAGTTGGACAGTGAACGAAATTTAACTATAATTACAGTGCACCGTTTTTACGGCTTTCGTACAAACACAGCGAGATGCGGTTGTGGTTTTAGTAAAGTGCAAAACAAATGTTTAGTATTTTCTACT
This sequence comes from Paragonimus westermani, assembly GCA_008508345.1. Taxonomy (NCBI): domain Eukaryota; kingdom Metazoa; phylum Platyhelminthes; class Trematoda; order Plagiorchiida; family Troglotrematidae; genus Paragonimus; species Paragonimus westermani. The sequence continues at coordinate 29,276 of QNGE01001350.1, read as the reverse complement.
TTGGGAGACAACATCGAGAGCTACACCGATTCCAGAATGTCACCATACTTTTGTCAGTTCTATGCCTCATAAAAATCAGGTGTTAGACCAACCCAACCGCATGTGGACGCGGAGGGCCGGAATTATCGATTTTTCTCCGATCGATGGCGCACGAAATATTCGGAGAGCTGACGCTGAATTCAACAGGTGTAAGTCACACTGGCATCAGTTAATGTTTCTGACAGAGAATGAAAATGAAATGCAAATTTGACAAGAATACAACAAAACAACACTAAGGAAAGTGAGCAGTAATGAAAGGTGATACAATGCATGTTTTTCAGTTTACGCCAGTGAAAATCAGTCATATTGTGGTGGATTGCCAGGTCCGGGGTGCGAGTTTTCGAACGCTCGGCCGAATACCTCAACGTGGGGGGGAGGTACGTTCGAAAACCTGCCGCGATCGGATCAAGGCCAACGTGCGCGACCGGATGAGTCATCGCTCGACTACATCGGACCAACGGGCGAGGCAGGGCAGGCGAAATACGACAGACGGCCAGATCGGAGGCGTGGTTTTTCCAACATTTAGAGGAACATCTCGACACGATGTTGGGATACGGTCAAGGCCAGCACTGGGTGGATGGTGGACAGCACGAGCAGCCGGACGAGCCAACGCGCAACGGAATCGGACAAACAGACGAGGAATGGCAAGCGAAAAACCCTCCGATAGAAGGCACCGGTCACGCACGTAAACCGGTTAGAAGTGCACACGACGTGTGAACGGAAACCGGGGGGGTGCTGCGGGTTGGAATTGCGACTTATAAACGAGAGAGCGCGCGTTGCATGTGACTAGCGGTTTGGACAATAAAGATTGTGCTTTATTGGACGCCTTCTCACTACAATATGATCAGCTGGTACTTGGGGTGTTGACCATCAAGCCATTAATTTTAGAAGCGCCATGAAAATAGACCTGAAGGACACATTCTTTGCAAAACTAACATACACGTCCAATACTGTGATAATTAGCAAAGTACTAGTGCTATTTCAATTTTCAAAATCACCTGGATGTGTTACCGTAATGTCAAACAAAATCTGAAGCATGAAAGAAGAGTGCTTTGTTAACAACCACAGTTGAATAGTATGCAACAGTGTTCAAATCTGTCAAGATTAATTCAACCTTTCTATCGGCCTACGGCAGCTCGTTCTAGGGTGGCTGGATGAAGTTCACAACCTGGCAGGGATACCTAACAGAATGCAATAGTGTTAAGTTCAACCGTTATCGAAAAATACGCCTACCATCAGGTGCCAACAAAGACAAGGAAGTGGACACTCGGAGCTTAATTGAGTCACCAGTAAGTGAACGACAAAGCACCTAAAACCGAACAACCCATGTCAAAAGCTCTATGGTAGCAATGGTTTCTAACAAAAGTTACCTGAACATGACTGCCAAATGTGAGTGTTTAAACATCAAGAGATCGAATTCGTATTACATCTTTCGAGATGAAATATTAACTCGATAAAAGCCAACCTTGATTTATGCAAGTACGTTCTGGGCGACCTATTAGAAGACAACCGAATAAACTCAAGCGCGTTAAGCAACGTTAGAGGTTTGTCCGATGTTTATACTCGTTGTTCACTCGTTTATCATTTGTATTCAAAGTTCGTCAGCCATGTCTGCGATCAGTCATCGTTGTTCACATTTAATAACTCTCTTTTGCGAGTATTTGATTACTATCACGCAACATTTGTGAACATGCATATGGACATGAAAGTCAGTTTCCATCAAGAACAATGAAATATGGAACACCGAAAACAAAATTCTAAGTCGAGTACACCAAAAATGTGTGCTCTCCAGTGGGAGCCCGATCGGAAACAAATCTGCGACAAGTAAGTGCCGCTGAACTGAGAGTCGCTCCTACAGTGAATCGCGCTGAATCGCCCGACCGGTGCTCACCACTATTTTACGAAGCAACTGTCTGTCTAGTAAGTCAAGCGTATCGACGAATTTTTTGCTAAGAAACATGTTGTTTTACATCCTGTTCAAGAGGCAACAAATACAACATTGAAACTGCATCTTGATGAAGGTGTTTCGGATCGTTGCATGCAACTGTTCTCGCCAAACAAGCGTTTTACTGATGAGTTATAAGCAATCAGTCAGCATTTGCCTTAGGGTCATCAAAACTGACCGGTATTCAGTACTCCCGTGTTTACCATCTAAATGGTCCACCGTTCATTGTGATAGTTCGCCACACGATTAACCAAGCTATGCTCATCCGGTAATAACGACAGACGTTACTTTCTAGTAAGCACGGTTGTGAACTTCCGGACTCGTCAACCATTTTGTAGAACCATCTATGCACGCCCTCCCATCAGGAAGAATTATATTGTGGAATGTTGACAATCTAATTTTCGTCCTATCAGCATCTGGCCTGTTAGCAACCCAAATCGTGCTCTTTGAGAAATTCTGTCACGCAGTAAGTTTCAGTTAAATTCATTCTGTGAATGAACAGCTAAAAAAATGGAATTTTTTCAAGCCTCATCGTCTTTGTTACAGTATTTGAAAGCAACCCGAAACCTTAAGGTTTACCTGGATGCAAGAACAGTTTGTTTAAGTTTTACGTTAACTTACAAGTAGTGCAAGATTCTGGTTGGTTTAAAGTGCAGCTCGCAAGGCTGTTGACAGATTTTTAATCTTCGGATTATCGATTGAGCTCTGTACGGCAGTCACATTGTCTACACTCGAAGTGATCGGCCAATCCGAGCATTACTCACAAGCAATTATGGCTGGGTCTTTTTTTTGCACAATTATGCCACTACATCTAATGCTCGATAAACTGCTTAGTGGCTATCAGGGTTACATTAATAAAAACTGACCGCAGTCCAAATTCCGGCAGTGACGAGAATAAGTACTACTGACGAATTTTAACAGAAGTACAACTCGAGGAAGGTGCACATTGTCGAGGGATATAGACTGAAAAATTTACATGAATGTGGATTTTGTGATCAATTTCCAGTGATGCTCGAGATATATAAGTCTTATGCATGGGAAAACCGCAACCATATTTTTGAACTCAGCAAATTTCGTCCGTATTTGATGTGTAAGCAATACAAAAAGAGATTGCAAGCACGAGATATACACGAACAAACATACTGTTCATCATATTACGTGTTTCATATTTATTTCGTCCACGCTTCATTGCAACCGAATCAAATTTATATGTGCTTTGAAAACAGCGTGTACATTTATTGTCTTTAGTGGTGGGTGGCGATCAACCGGTAAGGAGCATCGCTGCACACAGAAGTGTTGGATAATCACTTTGATGATGCACGATCCTGTAAATGGTTGATTACCTATAAACACGACAGAAAATTATTCCCGAAGATCACGAGAAATTGTTTTTGATCATGTTGCTAAAAGCCGATCACATAACTTATGGTTATCATGCCAAGGAGAGTAGAAGGCCACTATTTTTGATTGTCCGGAGGACATACTGATTTACATGAAGACTTCCTCCTGACAACGAACTACTGAAGTTGTCAACCGTTACTAGTATGCTGCACAACCATTCTGGCCGTTGGTCTTAACAGTCATATCTGGATTAACCGATCTGACTTGGATCAGCCACCTAATTTACCTCACACTCAATGCTTCAGTGAGCCGCTAGCACGATCACAACATGAGAGCGTTGATGATCTTTGACTATATGGGGCATAAAACAGCCTACTCTTCTTAAACTGTCAGTCCCATCGATATTCCGACGGCCAGATGCATGTGTGACTTACTGCTCTCCTAACTGAATCATTTCAGATGTTGTGATCGATCTAAGTTTGCCAGAGTTGAACATCAGTGTTACATAAGTAAAGCTAGTATCACTAATTACAAGCGATCAGTTAAGTGTGATTATTGACTTCACGATAACAGGACCATTTGCAATACACAGTAAAAAGAAATAAGGTGCGTAGGCGACAAAACCAATCTCAGTCGATCATGTGCTACATCGTGCGAACAGAAATTTCAGAGTCAAAAACCTTGTCTACCCTACAGTTATTGGAATACGTCGACAAAGACTGGTGGTTCACATTAACCGCCCTTCTTTTTATACACAATATGTGCTAGTTCATTTAATCCCCTACTGTCTTTAAGAGTCACGTTTCAACCCATCGGTCAATTGACTGTTGACACGGTTAACTGATCAGATCTCTCATATTAAATGTGATCTCGATCAAATGTGAGTGATGTTCAACTCGAAATTAACCAAATTCTCAACCACTCATTAGTAATCTAAACTATCGCCTTGCACGTTCAATGAGATCTGTGATTTCGACCTGTCTCGGAAGTCCTAATCGCGGGGTTATCGATTGGAGTTAACAGGCAGTAACTGTGTCTCCTCTCGAGACGATCAGGCAACCGGATCAATGCTCACAAGCGGGAGTGGTTGTGCGTTCAGATTTGACAGTTCGGTCGTGTCTAATGTGAGGTCAATGGCGCAGTGGTTAACACAGTTGCCTCATTATGGGAATGGCCGGAGTTCAAATCCCGGCCGTGGCAAGGATATGCACTACTGACGAGCTCTAATGAGAGGAAAACTCGAGTCTAGTGCTTCTTTTTGGAAGAGGCTGACTGGAAAGTCTATCTGAATGCGAAGGCTGCGATCAAATGTGAGTAATGTTCAACCTGAAATTAACCAAATCCCTGACTACTCGTCAGAAATCTTATAGACGGACGCCCTTTTCTCCACGTGCTTTGATACACCTGCCTCTGTATAACACTGGTGGTTGAATAGTGATGACCCTAATATCGAAAATCGCCAGGCTTTCAGGCTGGGTGTATTTACTGAATTATCATTTCGAGTCTACCTCCATACCCCAATCAGTCAGCCCAGCGTGCAAATCTAGCAGTGTCTGAATCTTTCCTAGAGGCGTGACAAAAAGGTGTAGAATACTCAACAGTAAATAGTCCTTTAAAAAAACAATTCAAGAAGTTACTCAAAGGTTTGATTTCATGGTAGCTAATGGGGATGTGTTACTTAGAAAGATAAACTGTACCCAAGTCAACTCAAAAATGGGACCTCGATTTCCTAATTATCCATCACACTGCGTTCTGTAAACAGTACACATAGAAATTGCTGACTGACGGTTTTGCTCACGCACTTTCAAACAATCGCTTCAAGCATGCTGAGCCATTCAGAATCTCAGTATCATATGTGGCTGTCAGAGAAAACGACCGATGTCGACCCAAATATCGGTCACATAGGCTTTTGAGCGTGAGAATTCGACTGTGCAATTTCATAGCCAGAAACACATGACCTAATGAAAAGGTAGTCAGCCATTCCGAACTCGTGTTCGACTAGTTAAGGGACTTATAATCAATAACTACAAGGAGCGTTACATACAACATCATGATTCCTTGTCTAAAATATCGAGAAGGTTTTGATGCGTGGGTAACTAACTAGTGAGAACCCTTCAAACGGACTGAGTTAGCTCTCACTAACTGAATTCAACAGTTACCCAGAGTGCTCAACTCTCGCACAGATGGATCGATAACACAACAAGAGTAGTTTGTTTATGGTAGTCAGTTGTGATGTTTGCAATTAACTGGCTCAACGTCGCATGTAATTGTTTTCTGTCTCCAGTGTGACATAAAATGAAAAGTCATGAATTAATAAGTGCCCTTTCTGCACAAGAAGTAGGTTAACTTTGTACACCAACTGTGATTGACAAGTCTACCCGATTTCATTAGTAGTTTTTCTAAGAAATCACCTTGAAGTTCGAAGGTGAAACGTTTTTAAACAATTAGGAAATACACAAGGAATGAAGTCATCGGTTGAGTCAGCTGGTTCTGTTAAATAACTTCAGAAATTTTCTTTGAAAAAAGCGCGCACCTGAAACCTAACACAAAATGACCGTTTCCGATGCTTCCTGTGTGCTATCGAACAACAGTGAGAGATAAGTTACAATAAGCAGATGCGGGCTTACTTAAATGCATTACCTCAAGGAAATCAACAGGCGCATAATGGCACTGGGCAAAAACGAATGGGTTCAAACGTTGCGAGAAAACTCATGCATGGTCCTACTTCTAATATCAACCTGTCACGCTCTCTGGCTTGCATACCGCCCTTACAATGAGATGTCAAATGTGTCCTCTCTAACTGTACATAATATTCACCTGTTAACTTCATTCTTGGCAGGTTCTGTTAGGATCAGCTCTAGACGCAAAACCGTCAGAAATCTTTTCGTTGTGTCTGCTTATGCTCCAACTGACTGTAGTGACGTCGGCGTCAAGGACATCTTTTATTCGGATCTGGCCGTTCTCCTCCGGTCGACACGTGGTTCTGATATAGTCGTTCTGGCAAGAGATATGAACGCCCAGGTCGGCCGCCTTGGTGAGGCCGAATCTCGTTTAGGTGGCAGGTTTGGGATAGCATCACATCG
>QNGE01001350.1:0-20863 GCA_008508345.1 Paragonimus westermani | reverse complement strand
GGCAGTGAAAGCCGTAAGGAAGCTGTCTCGCTGATGACGCCTTACTCTCACTTGCAGCTCGGTTGTGTTGTTTGCAAGGTGTAGGCACCTTGATGTTGAATGTTTGAATATGGACGCAGTCATTTTCAGTAGTTAGGTTTCTTCCCGTCCCCTTCTTTTTCCTCCTCTCTTTCTATATAGGGTTTGCTGTTTCTTCATGGTTGTGTGGCAGTTAAGCATCAGTGAGAACCACTGATGTATTGCTGTCTATGATGATGATGATGTTAACTTCATTTTTATGTATAAAACGTGAATCTTCCTCTAATATGAGAAAGCATCACGTGCACCATTCATACCAAATAAGGTGGACTGACCATGGATAGTATGGGTCACAGTGAAACACCTACTTTGCGCACTTCCGGATAATCTAGATTCAAGATGTCACACATTCTTTGGTGGACAGCTGAGCTGATATCTTCTGTTCAAATAACTATGAACTGATGGAGGAACTTGATATTCTGCAGACAGTCATAATCCGCTGATCAAACTTTATTCTTTGTGAGCGGAAACAAGTGATCATCTACGGAACTACCGTCTACTCACTTCCACACTTATACCTTAACTCAACATTAATCCGAGAGTTTAGCTCGACTGTTGCCATTCTAATTTCTACTATTCAAGTTACTCTAACCACAAGCTTTTACCGAAAAACGATTTGGATCTGCATTCCTTAGAAAGCAAACTTTTAGTAACAACAATGATAAGAATGAAACAAATTATGATACTGCGTCCAGAACTCCACAGAGTTGCTGCTATCAAGCGTACTGTCTTCACATCGTCGCCAAGTCCGTCCACTTTAAATAACTTGTAACACTTCCGTTGTGGTCACTCGTGAAAAGCGATGGAAGTTTTATGTGCTGCTGCCCAATTCTTTCAAATTTATTTGGAAGACAAACGAAGCGTCTCCCAAAAAGTACTGTCCATAAGTTAGAGGAAGTTGTCAGACTGAACTGTAAGATTGAGAATACCGTCGAATTGGAAGTTTCCGAAAACCATAGTGGTGCTGAATATCTACAACATTAGATCAAGTCGGTATGCATAAGTAAGCTCACTTCGCAGAATCAAACTAATCTTACGGGTCCGGAACCAGAGGCGTTGACGGTTGAGCTGAATGGAACCTGAATATGTGGTGTTTTCACTGTTTTATATTTCACTCTGCTAGTCTTACGTAACTGCTGCAACAGACCGCACTGCACATTTTCATTTGACTTGATAAAAAATGGGCACAACAATTTTTAAATAAAAATTCTGCTACACACGTGTTGGTTCGTTCTTCAACAGCTGTTAATTGAGAGCCAGCTAAACATTTCATGGTTGGATTAAATTTCAATTCCAGCGCTTTGTATCATCAACTACGCCTGGGACATTTTGAACATTTCCCCAATACCATTGACGGTTTTTTGAATACTGTTTATTCAGTCTGGTTATCCAGACTGTTTTTCCAGTACTTGGCATCACCCGTTATTTTGTACCGTGGTTTACTGCAGTTTATTCATTCCTTTCCACTACAAACAATTCATTGTCCGTCTATAGAAAAACAGTTCAATGTTTTTCGTTGTATCAATATCGATAAGTTTTGTCGAGACATGGATTGTGAAACAGGAATCAGGCAAGAAAGAGTGAACAGCCTCCCGCTCTCGACTGGCAAGATTGTATCGACCGTATCCGGAAATCATGATAAGCGCGTTATGAACATGTTCAGTATAACTTATAAAAAAAAACTGAAAAAAGAAACGCTGCTGGTCAGTTTGACATTAATTAATCGGCGAAGGGGGAACAATTCTGTTCATACAGATATATTTTCATGATGAGTTGGAACATCTGAAACCAACAAGGTCTGACGCGCCCAGCTGATTCATAGTCAGGCATGCCGATTTAATTTGCAAAGATCTGCAAGCTCCGACCATTTGGACCTACGTACTCATAAAATCCCAAGTAAGCGCATTCCAGAAAGGGATCCGGGCTAATACTAAGAAATCACATTGATTACGTGAATATGGAGTGGCACATTTTACCTAACAAGCCCAAAGTTTATATCGATGATGAACAAAGAGATTTAGTCATGAAAATGAAGAAACGATTCCGGAGACTTTAGGGAAACTGCATAAAGCTGGTATCATTGGTGGAGGACTTTAAGTGAACTGACCAGAGTAAGATCTGCGGCTTCTGTTATTTGTGGATTCACACAGACATCCCGAGTACTGTGGTAGCTGTCCTTGAATGGTGAGAAGATAAACGGAGACGAGGTTGTACCACGGTTTATTCCAGCAAACTTTGTAGATTTCCAAACATTTCACATATTTAAGTAGGAATAACGTTTGGTGCCAAACTGAGCCATTTTGTTAAACAGGTCTGCAAAAAATTTCTTATTGCATTATCGGCTTTCAATACTGCAACCAGTAAGGAATAGTTCGAGCTGAGCCGGATAGTTACCTCTTCTGATACCATTCTTCAAGTCTTCCAAAAATGACTAGACACCATAAAAAGTTGTCTAATGCACTGCCAAAGAATAGCCAGTCTCACTACACATTCATAAGGGGCTGACGAAACTACACTACATTTTAAATCATGTGCTAATGGGAATCAATGCTGTACATTTAGCTGAAAGTAGCAAAACACTCTTATACTCATCAGCAATTGTGAAGACAGACTGCCATATAACTAGATGTAGATGTGCATTTGGTTTTGTGATACTCGTGCCCTCGGAATAGGGGACTTCTAATATAATCGGTTTCATTTTTAATTCCACATTAGTAATACTTAACTTTCTGCTGTTTTCTAAGCTGTATAATCTACCTCAATTTATGATCCTTGACAGTAGTACTTCTAATAGACTTTACATTTTGTCTTATCGCATGCGCGTTTGCAGCAACCGGGTAATTGGTAGTAATTTGAGAAACGAGACAATGAACTGAACCAGTAAGATAATCAACAAATCGATTAGTCACATGTGTGATGGCTTGACATGTGGATTGGAGTTGTGAAACTTGGTTTGCTACCTATTCGTGAGCCGTTAACAAGTTCCATTATCCCTTGTAATTTGTTCGAGATTTGAAGTCTCTTTAACCGAACAAGACCACTTGTCCATTGAGTTCCTCCAAAAAAAGTTCCAAGTGTTCCCCCATGTTCAAGTCGGTCCGAATATTTGAAGTACACCTTGCAATAGTTTAGCAAATTAGCCACACCTATACTAACTATTGCGGGATCCAAACGGCTAGCCTCTAGCTTCTAAATTCGGTACACTAAATGTTATGTCACTTTCTGATGAATCTGCCGTATCTAGTCCCATTCAAAATGCAAAGTAATTTGTTCTTTTACGCGAAAAAGTTTCCCTCATGAGCTGTAAGTCTTTTATTTTATATTCACTGGCCAGACCGTTGACTTGTGATTGGCTTAGCAATTGGAAACATTTTAACGGTTTTAACCTGGCCTGTTTCAGTGGGTTACGTTGGTCGGATGATAACAGCTGACCTATCAAGGCCACCTTGCGATCTATGGGCCACGCGTAAACCTGTGATTAATCCCCAATCAGTCGCGCATAAAAGAGACAATTAGGTTTGCATTAGTTCCGACGTTCTCAAATACAGCATCAAGGCCTTTGAGAGTGGTGATTGCTGGAGTATGGCAGACCAATTAAAGATAGTTTTACACATAGGCTAATCACCAAGGCATGAAAGACATAAAAATTTGAAACGAATCAGATTAGCACACTTTGCGGAGATGGATATTAACAAACTCAAGGGTGATAAGAGCACTTTGAGAAATTTGTACAGAAGCAGAGATTGCGAAGACGACGTCGACGGCTATATTAATAGTATATTATTATTTCTATATTTGAATGGGAAGCTTATAAGGATGATTAAAAACGTGAAATCCCTGTAAACATTTGTGGTAATTGAAACAATGTCACTATGGAAGTTAGTTTTTGAACAGTGTAATGATGCGCAAAATGAGAGACCATCAGATGAACTAATTATGTCAGTTTGACCGAGTTTTTATGAAGTCTAAAGTACAGAAGTATATCCTTTTGTAGACTGAATCCTACGTACGACAGCATTAGCGACAAGAAGTATTCATTGGTCGGTCACGATTACACTCAGTAACTCCTTACACTGTTCGATCAGCTGAATACCAACTACCGTAACAATTTGTGACAAGTCTCTTCACTCTAATGAACTGAGAACAAGATGTTTACCAACAGGGACCACCGTCAACTTGAAGGAGATAGAATTTTAGCCAAGCACAAGCTTGTCACAAGCAAGAAGTTCATTAGGCAAATTCTGGATTGACCACATACACACCACGTCTGAGGGAAAAAGCACTGTAGTCGGTAGGTAGGTTTCAGCTTGTGAGCTTAGTGATTACCGTGATGTAGAGGCATACTAATATTTGGATAGGTGCAATGCCTCTCCTGACCGGTTATGACCACACTGCTGCCACCAACCATCCATTGGTCTGGTGAGGTAGGATAAAAACGCACGTTCCTATCTGCTCGAGAATAGTAGGTAAGAATTAGGAGAACAGATAAGTCACAACGTGGTAGGAACGTACAAGTGAGTGCAGACCTATAAACATTGTCAATCGTAGAGTTAGCAGTGGCTCCGTTGGGTCCGAGCGAACATTGGATAAAATTGAGAAAATGGTAGAACAATTGGGTGTATTCTTTTCGTTATGAACGGCGCTACGGAAGAACGATAACCAGTAATACTGGTTTGAGTGTAAAAAAGATGATCGATGACGGATAAGCTGTTCAGAATGAAGAATAATCACTTGGCAATAGGAACGATTGAGCTCAGTTTAACTAAAAACCAGGTTGTTGCCTGGCCGGCATGGAAACGACTCTTTTGTTCACAATGATGAAACAGTGCAGAGCCGGTGTTATGAGCCAAGAATGCGGATGGCACAAGGGTTGTCTATTCGGAAAACCTATCCAAGAGTTATGCGTTGCAATAGGACCACAAACAAAAACACTCATCTGCGTATGACACTCGTCTCAGAGCGTCACGGTTGCCATGGACGCTAATGCTCAGCTTCTTTATGTAGCAGCAACCATTTTATGCAATGCTGCACTCCAATGTTCCTTCTTGTATTTTTCCCGCAGCCATTTTGATGTCAAACTCCATACTCTTGTCCCACTACTGAATAGTAGTGATGTGAGTAGCATGGTGTGATCACTCCTCCTCGCTACATTAGGATCAGGGAGCGCGGAAGTGTTGTAAAGTATGAACTATCATCAAACTGCTTGATGGAAAACAGGAGAAATATTATTAAACAAATCGCAAAGCACCGTTTTTGTTCTTCTTGTAGCTAAACAGACAATCTTGAGGACCGGTATTCTAGTCACTACGACTATCGTGATAAGTATGAAGCCGAAAACATTGACAATTAGACACGGCTCTATGTCACGCAAAAGGACAACTTGAACTTGCATCAATTCCTTGTTACAGTACACTGTTGAGATTAATGCTGAGTTGGTTACCGATGATAAAGATCTGGATGGATTTTGTGACCTGACTGAGCGCAAGATACTACCAACTGGAGTATTCCTTCCCCATACACTCTGCAGAAAGCCGGGTCATTTAGAACAAGAAGTGAATGAATAACTGTTGGCGTAACCAAAGGAGCTAACCCACTAGTGCTGTTAATAATGGATTAAAATGGCAACTATCACTTCGCGAGGATGATCGAGGATTTAACTATCCACACGTTACGCAAGGCGAAGATGTCCATGTTTTTGGATTTGCACTGTGAATACTGACAAGTGGCAATCACACATGCAGGACTTGGAAAAAAACGTAGCCACAGTTGCCAGACTGCACTGCCAGTCCAAACCCGTACCGTCCGGATTATCCGATGCACCGTTCAGATTTCGGCGCACCAAGGTGTCTGCCTCTACAGTTTTCCCCTAGGATTGGGCACCTTGAGGACATGCAATCTTAGTATGTTGTGTGGCACCAAACGCATCTCGTGAGATCGAAAATTGTTTCTAGAATAAAATCTGTTCAGACAGGAACCGTTTCTTGTGTGCCTTTTCAAAGAAGAAAGTACAATTGGCATATCCACCTCACAACTTGTGTTATTTGGTTTTCTCGTCATCTGTGTTAGAGATCCAATGCTTTCAAATCTCGAGGCGAAATTTGATAGCCTCTTGTGCAATGTGCTAAATGTTTGCGGCTACGTTCCGCGTAGTCAGTTCCATCGGCATAATATTTTAAAACCTTTTGGTATTGATATGTTCGCCGAGCTTGGCATTTAGGTTGCAAACGTTTGATCACCAAGCGAGGTGACATCATCAATACCAAAGCCATCAACCCGAGCTACAAACAACACCACCACTATTCTCAACCATCAGAAATTTTAAAACCTATCGCGATGGTTACGGTGGTGATTACCTTAAGTGGATTAACTAACGTCCAGACATGTGGTTTAGCAAACACGGCTCTAACTGCTAGCCGAAATCAAACGGTCGATCACAACCGCTTTCTCTACAACCAGGCAGGCGCACACGCTGGCGTGCGTACACGGGTGCACCTTCATTTTCGGTATTGCTAACAGACATTCCTCTGGTTTCGAGTCAACATTGACACAGACCTTGGATACCGAACAAACACGGAGCTCGAGTTAGCAACAAACTTGCACAGTTTTCTAACGCACACCCTCAAACAACTAGTGAGTCAATTCTCACCGTCAAATCCATCTCGTCTAGGCATGTTCCGAAAATATGGCCTCATGGACTCAATGTGGCTTCATGGCACAAAAATACACTGGACATAAATGGTATGTTGATTTGTGTCTACGCTTTTCGATTTAAAAAGATGGAGTCGATTCATTCCTGGTGAACACTGACACACCTTCCGTGCCACTGAGATCCCCGGACCACCAGTGAAAAATACACAGTCAGATGCACCAAAGTTCTGGAACAATGCACAAGTTAGCACTGGATGTCTTCTCCCATTTGTCAAACCCTTCAACAGACAACTGAACAAATGGTTAAGTGAACGTTAAGCATATCTTTTGATAGTAAAGTTTTAATCAAGGAAAACCTGTGTCACTAGATCTGGACTTCTGTTGTATTCGAAACAGCCACAGCAACGGCATGCCCAAACACGTTAGGTGTCCAACAATTGAACGGATCTCTGATTGAAAAGTCATTCAATGTACATCGAAAAGTTGTATGTTCAAACAACTCCATTAATGTCGAAAGCACCTTACGTTGTAATGTGTCACATGTAAATGTTCTCCAAAATCCAAGACAAGTCAGTTCTTATCGATCGTCCCATGGACAGCAGGCCTTTCAGGGTAATGTTTGCCCTGACTGGGTATTCTTCAATGGCTGAATATCGTTTTTATGAGAAAACTGGCAAGAAAGGTTATCTGCTGAGTACTGTTGACTTGTCTGTGCTACGTCTTTTCTGTTGTGGATAACTGTAATTCGAGGTTTGCAGAATGAAACCACAAAGCATACAACGACTAGAATGGCACATTCAAACACAGTTTCTAGAGATACCCCAACCTACATTTCCTGGGATTCGATTGCTCCATTCCAAACGTGTGCACACGTCCAAGCATTTTGCGCTCTAATTTTAAGCAATCAATACATTACGTCTCATATATGTGTTAATTGTGAGAAAGGAGATTATGTGGCATTATGAAAGTATTTATGTTTAGAAAAGCGTGGGGAAACGTGTTACGAGAAGGGTATCAATGTGATTTCTCAGCTGCCCACAGAATGGTCGTGCAATCTTTTTAACTTCCTTTCTACTTCAACAGTTACCGCTCAAAACGCATTTGTCTTCTTGTAGATTGAACATCGTCCACATCTGATCACAGCCGTCACATTCCCATAGACTCTCTAGTCTGCACCTTTCGTAAAGATGCACTGGACTCGAGTTTTACCCTCGTGGCAAGGATATGCACTACTGACGAGCTCTAATGAGAACAAAGTTCAAGTCTGGTGCTACTTTTCTAAACCGGTTGCTTGGAAAGTTATCTCAGACATCTGTAATCAATTGTGGGTGGTGTTCAGTCTATATGAAAACCAAAAATCTCCTAGTATACATTCATTTATGTAACGTTCTCACATTAACGCATCTAACTCACGTAGAAGACCAACTATGGGCAAGCTATTCACCTCAAGTCACAGATAAACCGTGCCAATCTAGGGCCCCCGACGATATAACCGTACAAGATCACGACAAGTCTATTAATTGGCCATAACGGAGTAGAAACATACATATGTGCGTAAAGTTGTTTGTTATACAGTTTTTACTCAGTGTTGGGTCCTTCAATCTGTCACAATGGCTAAGGCGCAGATAAACGACAATGAAAAGATATGTAATTGTGCAGTTAGGAGAGACGAAATGATACTGGATGTAGAGTAAACATACACTTGTGAACCACAACAGGTAACCTTTGTATGAATGAAATTAGACAACCTGACGTACAAGCTGTCAGCATTCGCAAACTTAACTCCACGTAGCATGCAATTCTGTGCCAATATGCCTAGGAGATTATCGCAATTGATTACCAGTTCAAATAAGTTATCCCGCAGTTAACCAGAAGTGAGATAAACAAGCCAGATAAGGAGCTATTTAAAACAGAGTTTCGCAGCGAAGACTGTGTGCAACACGTATCCCATTCATGAACAGTGAGCACCAGAATTGACAGAGGGCAGATCCTCACGGGAACGGGGCAATAAGCCAGTCGTGGAATGCCATTGACGTGTTTCTCACTTTCTTCTTTCTATTCAAAATGCTGACGGTGTTACACTATCATGTGTTGAAGCTTTAGGTTCCCATCAATATCATTCATTCAGTTCGTTCATGACAGTCATTAATGACTAATTTCGGGTTAGTGTTATACCCAGTGATTACTTGTAACACATTCAATGATCTAAACAAGACATCTCTGGCGAATCGTTCTAACGTGTCATTGTTCGTCGAACGGAAACAGTTTGTGCAGTATACCCTGAGCAAAACCTCAACAATATCACATCACAGTAGTACCTTTCACAAAAATAAGTCTCCGTTAGGCTATTCTCGTCAGTCTCTCCTACCCAAAGTCTCAGATTCAAAGTAAATATTTGAATCACTGATTTGTGCTTTGTGGCATGACAATATACAGATCGGCTTTTTCAGCAAATGCCAACTACGCACGCTGTTATGCTGCTTCTCTGACCCTTCATTCACTCCTAATGTATGTGAACGACTCGGTCCTCTTTCCTTCATTTCGGCTCCACGTACATACTGGATGTGCGGAGTCTACCTGCACTAAAAACTTGAAGGGACGACAAATTGGCGCATACACCGCTCAACTACCACGCCTGCATTTTTTTCCAGTAGCTACCTGAGTTACTAGTACGACAGTGCTAAGACAAATATACAAATTTGCATTTCACCCAGGGGTTGCTCAAGTTTTAGTCCTAGTGTTGGCATCTGTGGTCTGAGTCGGTCTAGGGCCCGATAGGGGTTTACCGAGTCCCGTGCAGGTATTCTGTGAGATCACGGTAGAGGTCTCGGCACCAAACTGGTTATGCGATCGCCCCGGGCAAACGGATGGACTCGGGCAACAAGTCGTTAAACCGTCAAGTCTACCAAAACGGTCGCGACACCTGTACTAAATCCGGCATGCATGCCTCAAAAAGTTGTTTGAGCTTGCGTGCATCAGTACAATCGCGACCAGAAAAAGGCCACCATTATTAGGGATGAGCAAACCAGATGCACACGATGAGCGTCGTATTTTGGCGAGCGGTGGCACGTGAGCAAATTCGTCGCAGTTGTCCGGTCAGCTGTGTTCTGCGGTGAGAAGAATTTCGGCTTCGAAGTAAGGATACGTGTGTTACCACAGGATCCACTTGCATGCTCTTTCACGACGGTATGGCTCGGGTGAAAAGTTATGGGCGAGTATGCACGGAAAGTTCATCTAGCATGGCAAATTTTCGCTGTCCGTCGGCAGAGATCAAAAGTGTGTGAAGTACATTGATTTTAACTTATTGAATCACACATATACGAAAAAAGGATGAATATTCGCCCACTTTGAGTGCACATCGAAAGTGTTTACTACCTTTCGTTTCTAGAATGTTTAATCTTATTAGGGAGACCGCCTTTCGTAGCGCGAAGGTCTGTGCCGGTGTCTGCATTTATTACTCTCGTGGTTTACGAATGCGGAAGTGGCTCAGCCGAATAAGACCTCATGCACCTTTACGTGTGAACATTTTTCGTCATGCAGTTCAAACTCCAAACTAACCAAACGATACGTGTGACCGATGCTAATTAGATAATTTGGCAGCCCCAATAATCATCAACTGCCCAATATGTGGCAAGAAATAACCGCCTGGAATTAGAACAGCATTTGACAGTGGCACCGAGGTCATCAGGCAGTGTTGTTTGGTTGAGAATAAAGTATGCCTATGTCATGGCCCAAAGTACGATAGTCAGTATTAGTAGAGATGACGAAGAAAAACAGGAGGGAGAAGTGAGAATACAAAACTAATATTTGTTCAGGACAAACGCACAGTTTACTTATTTTAGCGAATAGCTATACCGAACGAGAACATACTGAAGGAGGGCCAATATAAACAACCTTCTGTTCTTGTTCGTTCACAACAAACAGACGCACGTGATGGCGGATTGTGGTAAAAGTGAAACTCATGTATGGCGAATTTTTCCTGAAGAGGTTGGCAGGAGTTTGTGAGAACGTGAAATTTGCATTCATTTGTGAATAATGTTTAAATTATATCGACCTGCATCTTTCATTGTTTACCAGGAATTCAAGATTTAGCAAATGTACACAAAATGGCAAAGCAAAACCGTCGTTGTATACCACTGGATACTGATAACCATTGTCCCGATTCGGTCATGTGATGCTGCTGTACAAACCTGGAAATTTATAGTACCACAGTAAATGTCTTGCATGCAGACATCTTTCAATGAGTGCGTGGCTCGAAGTTGTGTAGCATGTGTACAGTTGACATTCAAGCTCTGCGACCGTTTTTTATTGCTTTTTAAACGAATGTGTCATCGACAAGGCTTTTACAACTCAGCGGTGTACCGCCAATAGAAACCATTTCCAATGCATACTGGCGATCCGAAATAGATTATGATCATCCTAATTTAGAGGACGTCAAAAGTTACAGAACAGTCATACAAAAACAAATATTACATGTACCAGTAAAATCCAAAACGGTCTCGGCACTTTGGCAGACACCCAAGATCAAGAAAAAATAACTAGACACTTTAGGTGGTTTAATCGATAACTGGTGTATTGTGCACGCCAACTGTATGTGAGCACGATATTTATAACCCGCGTTTGTATACATATTGTCATATATCGCAAAGCTGTGGTAATCCGTTTAGTTCAGGAAAACATTAGGCTATTGCCGTCACAGGGTTGGGGGGGAGCTCCTTACCAACTTGAAGACCCTTATCTAGCACTTGTGAGGAGATATTCCCAACTATTTCATATTCAAGGCATATGCCAAACAAGGGGTTATTTGGTTGTGCTCAAGGCACAGTTACTGAAGGCACGGGCCTTCAAAGAACATAAGGATTGCAACAATAAAGGTATCCAGACATACCGACACTCACGTAGTGCTAATTCACAAAAGTTAATCAATAATCATCACAAGCAGATCCAGCCTGTCTGTTAATTGTTCCATTACAACTTGTCAGTGCTGCATTCCAACAACTCTGAAGTACAGAAGCTTCGTGTGATGATTCAACTGTGGTTGCAAAAATCTACAAGCATCTGTACGCCATTGCCTTCCGACGAATCGGAGCCGGCATTCTCGGCAATCACCTAAAACGCTATGCATGACCTTGAAACAAGTGGGCCCAGCCATGTGTTAGAAACGCTGCCCCAACTTCTGAACCTCATCCCTACTCGAGATAATAACACCCAGATGTATACCCTGAGTTTCGCTGTATGGTTGGAACAAGCGGGCTCGGGTATGTAATGAGTATATAATGTACATATGCATGGGTGTTTAGTGGGCATCAGTTATTCTAGGCTTACAGCCATCACGGAAATTTGGCTAATATGGGTACACGAGTAGTCCAAAGTCAGTTGCCGCAGGTGCTTTAAACCGGTGGGACAGTGGGAAAATTCGTCAGCTCCATAATTAGTAATGCAGCTTTCGGATAACAAATAATTAAAATCATAGACACTTGGAAATATTGGTAACGTACGCCGTAGAAATGCTGAAGAATGAGAAACGCTCCCCGTTGGCATTTGAAAATAGGTCATTCAGTAGCCAGCACTACTGCATTTCACCTGCAAAATTTCCATTATTCTCTGCAATACGCACTTTTCCAGGTTGCGCATAAACGGATTATCAGTCGTATCCCAATTCTCGTCCAGCGCAATCTTTGGTAATGTATTACCAAAGGCTTTTTCCTCAAATGGAACAAGATTTGATTGAGAGGCCTTGAATTTGGGGTACGTGGCAGTCAAGAGTTTTCGGAGAGAATCAGACACACTAGGGGTTCATGTGAAACGGTGTAGTGCCTGGATCTTCGTCATCTTGAGAGACCACACGATCCGGTAGTAAATCCGGAGCGATTTTTGGGGTCGCGAAACGCAAAACTCATTAACCGCGTCCATGTTCATCCCGTTATTCACAGTCAGGTTAACAGAGCCTAAAGGTTGTCACTACACAACTGTGAGACAGAACCATGGGTCCTCTAGTTTCCCACTCGATTACTGTGTGGATGGGGTGAATTCCTAGCCAGAGCATCGTCGAACGAGCTGTGTGTAAGGAGGTGAACAGACGAACTCTACTTTCATTGGTCGAAATAACGGTTGCCCTGCAGAATTTGCTTTCATCCTTGGAATTAGGCTAGATTTTGGACTCATGGAAACGGCACAGCAGCTTCGTAACCAACATTCGTGGGGTTCGTCGGGGTTGTCCGATATCCTCCTACCTATCCAGTTCCATCATGGACGACATTCCGGAAGGTACTTTCCAGGAATCCAGTGAACTAGATGTTCAGCTTCCTCATGACACTAAGTTTATCGAACTTGAGTATGCGGATAACATTGTCTTAATTAGTACCTCTGCCGAAAACATGTACACCACGCTAAACAAGGTGACTGACCGGGGTGGTTCGCGTGGAATTCACTTCGCACCTTCGAGTTGTAGTCGTGCTTCAAGACTGCGGCATTCCCCTTGTTACCTACTTTACTGAAGACAGTCTAATTGAGACTGTGGACGGTTCCACATAGTTGGGTAGCACTATCTCACCAGCCTGTAATATTGCTGAAGAGATATCGGCAGGGATAGTGGAGGTACCAGTCGCCTTTGCTAATCTGCGTCATTTTTGGCTTCGAAAATAAGTTCGGTTTTCGTTGAAAGAAAAGGTATATAGTAATTTTGTACGTTCTGTTTTGCTCTATGGCTCGGAAACTTGGCGTGTTTGCAACAAAGATGTCGGCAGACGTAATGCGTCTGCCCATCGGTGTCCTCGCCAGCTATCTTACACTAAGTGGACTGATCGCATGAGCAACACGGTTGTTCGCCAGCACCTATACCGGAACGTTCGGGATGGGTGATAAATAGATCAACTACTCACGTTGCACAGCCTTCGGTGGTTGGGTCATGTGTTCCGCATGTCAACTCAGCGTTTGTCATGCCGGACAATATAGACTGAGACCACCAACAGCTGAGTGGAATCACGCGGTGATCAAGCCACAATGTGATCACGAAGTATGAAGAGGTTGACTGTTCCACTAGGCAAAGTGGATAGGTGTCGCCTGCCTGGCTGGGAACCCCGTGATTACTCAGATCGCTAGTTAGAAACGCGACTAGAGATGACAGTGCACCTCAGTCAATTGTGCACCCGCATTCAAACCACTTCTGGTTTTTCCGTTTGTTGTTCTTTTGTCCTTGAAAAAAAAACATTTTCAACAGCATTTCTTCTTCTGGGATATTTCACTTTACTGTTGAGGTGAGCGGTGGCCCGATCCACCGTACCTTCTGGCCAGCCCCCAAGCCGCTGTGATGGTGAAAATGATGAAAACGATGATGATTATGATTATGAGACAGTGGATTTGGCTCAATACCATTTGTCTACAGAGGATCCCACACGTATGGTGGGAAAGTTTGTGGAGAATATTGCGTGCTGAATCATGTCGACTGCGTTCCATAAATCCGAGGACCTGTATGTATCTGACGAACCGCTTTTTGAGAAACTTTCAGTTGTCTGCAACGCAGTTTGCTAGTTTACTTTTAAAGTTTACTGTTCCACTGAGGCTTCTGATTATAAGTGCAGTGTGTTACATCTTCCCTATTTCCTAACGGTACTCTTCTCTACTGTCATCCTAATCAATGCGAAGGATAGCGCTATGCAGTTATGAGGTCTATCCAAACACCATGCTGTTTGCTGTACCACTGGTCCATAGTTTTTACTGAAGGCCATACTCGGATTGCCATACCACACTTCAGTCAGACACAGTGAAGTTCTAACCGGTTTAGACGACTTTATCAGAGTTTCCAACCTAATACAGATAAACTGAAACTGTGCAAAAATATTCACATTACTGAACACCAGACGTTGCCTAAATTTCCACGAAACAATTGTTGACTAAACTGTTTCGTTAAAAGTTTAAATAAATAATGTAGAGCTGACTTTCTCTGATCTCTACCATCCAAATATTGACGTCAAAAAACCAGCAGAGCTGCAAAAACTTACGTTGAACTGCCCGTGAATCTAGTTACAGTGCGTTGTGTTGTAGCCTGACAATCAAACGGAGCACGTTTTCGGACGTGCACACGAAACGTTTTTTCCACATAGAACCATATAGCCGTGGGCACAACCAATGTGAACGGATTCCATTTCCAGCTTATTTTCCGGGCATCTGGATAGTTGAGGTTGACTGTTTACAGTTAGCTTCAAACTCTATCAGAGTAAAAACGATTGATTTATTTCAGGTCGATAAATTGTATTCTGTTAAAAATATCCCCACTTGATCACGAAGTACACAAGGAACATGCCAGCTGTTTCGGATTACTGGTTTGCGGACAAGTAGCTGATTTGTACTTTACGGGTTAGTGCTGTTTTCACAATATTCGACCGGTTATTCGTAGGGGAAACGCGAAGCAATTCTGTAAAGAAATTGTGTTCACATTCGCTTGTATGGCGGTTGCTCATTAATCACAACCGGTAACCTGCGTCGACTATTTCGATCACTGCCTAACCAGCCATCCGCATGTCCGGACTGATTTCCTGTCCGGTATTCCCAGCTAGATTTGCAGAGTAAGTACACTGAGAAACGCATAGAACTGAACAAACTACAGTGATAGGCCGGACAACCATCGAATGTCTTATATGAGTAACAGTGAGAAAGAACGAAGTTCACTTGACTGACGACTCCTGAACACTACAGAGTAATACACACGGATCGCATGTGTATGTTCAAAAAACGGACCGACTTTGATTTGACAAAGCGTATGTTCCTTCAACAATCCTAACTCCTCGCCCGGGTTCTCGGGCGGACAAGTTGACCTAAACAAAGTATTTAGAGAGCATCCATTTTAGTTCTGTTAGTCCAGAGTCTGCAATGTCCAGTGAATGTTAACTTTTGATAGATTGACAGTCTTTTAGTTATACAACGGCGAATGGGCAGTGGAATAACCAATACTAACTAATTGATTCACTTCGTTTCATGTATCACGAGTGCGCTGCAAAAAGAATTGCTGACCAGTCAGATAATGTTGATGATCAAACCGGTAAAACATCTCAGCGTATATCCGACAGTCTTAGTGGCACGCGAAAGTTGAACATTTTTGCTGCATACAATTCAGTCGAAACGCCGCCACTGTCTGCCAGCGACGAGCAGTCTGCCGCATCCATCGACTGATATGTAACCAAAACTGAGGACAGAGATTAAAGCTAATTTCACCTGAGATGTTAACTCTCATGATTATTTTACGACTGGAATATGGACTCGCTGAGTGAATGCGCTTCGTGATGATTCAGTTAACTGTAGAAAGAAGAAAAGCTTGTAGCTATTTTAAAATTAATAATGTCTAATATATCTACGACAATAGCAGAAAGGGCGTTACAGTTTCACTGAGTGGTTGGTGTTTGAAGTTGATCGGCAGGCACATTCCATCCCAATGCTTAAACATGGAGCAGCCTGCGATGCTGTTTCCCGATACGTGGAATGAGATGGCACAGGCCGAACGTTCAGAATGGAAATTGCAAGATTCCATCAAGATAGAATGTTGCACAGATGATCACTTCAGAGAGAACACCTGAAATTGCTTATTCAAGAGCAAACGCTTAGTAGTTCTATCAGCAGCCTAAGATTTTGATTGTAAAAAGTCGAACGCCATTATCAAAGTGGTATGCCTTCATTTCACGTTGTTAGTTCTCGTCATGTAATAGGTTTCACTATTTACGGGTAAGTGCCAGTACGGTAGATCAGACACCTGCCGGCTCTGGCACATGCTCATGATTATGGAGTGTACAGGATGGTATAAACAAATTTGATCGGTCATTCCCAGACTCGTGGATTATTGGCAGGTGCTTCGACGTTTACAGATAAACAAGAAACAGAATTTGCCGTCACTCGCAATTTTCACCTTCGGACGAACTTTGCGACTGACCCACTTCGAATTTGCGTCTCCCAAGTATTTAATTTGGTTAGCAGTACACGTGTTTTGTCCATAAGTGAAGTCGGACTTACACCCTCGTGCTAATGAAACATGCTTATTGACCAGGGATGATCAATACAACACACAAAAACGCGCAATTGCAATCGCTCGTTGATGGCGTTTTCGCTATCCGATCGTCTCGAAGTAATCACGGCAACAAACTCTTCAGCTATTTACAGTTTATTTCCCACTTTTACGGAATCCACCTTTCGCAAACAGTTAGGAAAAAAGAACGGCTATCCGGTTTTCAAAGGAATAAAGGTTTTTTTGAAGACTCCCTGTTCCTGACTCTTAGGAATGGTAGTGTTTCTGGATGCTCGGGTTTATGGTTTAGGTATTCGGTTGTCCCCTGAGGTTTGCAATTGAACTGCAGACGTTTTGTCACCAAACAAGGTAATATCATCAGCTCGTAGAGGGTTGACTCGATAAGCCTGAGTGTAGGGGTTAGTTAAGTTTGATTAATTCCTGTTTTCATATATGGCGTTTCACCCGAATTCTGGTTAGTTGATTCCCGTTGCATTTTAACAAAAAGGACCGTTGCGTCATACACCAACATCGTATTAGAAACGACAGAAGTATTCTTCTACTGTCAGATGGCATCACACCGGCACACAGACCGACGGCCACCTAACGAAGAACAGCGTCAAAAGCAAAAGAGCAACTCAAACCCACTGATAAAGTAAACTTTCCGTACAAAAACGAATTCAATGACTGCGGAAACAGACGCAAACAGACGAACACGAATTGGTCAACACAATATACGGTCAATTTTCATTGAGCTTCGTTCACGAGAATCAAACTGGACACATTCGACCTGATCACCGTGAAAATCTTCAGTCAGACGAACACTGAACATGCGAGACAACTTCTCCAGGCCCAGCGTTCACCATTTGATTCAATTAACGAACACATTGAATTAGATGAAATCTGTGAGCCTGTGCGAGATAGTCTTTTATACATGTAACATCGGTCATTTCCGAATGTGGATAAAACAGAACACCACAAGTTGGACAGATGGAATCAATGATCGTAGCTGAACAATGCCGAACCAAACGAAGAACTAACCGAGTGAGTCAAAGTGAACAGAGGAGACAACATTTATCAAGGACGTTGAGGACAGACAAGGTAGCAGGCCTGGATGATGTTCATTTGGCTACGCTGAAACTGGTGGCTTGGGTAATCATATCACCCATTATCAAGCTGTTTAACTAAGTACAAGAGAAAGGAACCGTCTCAGGTAACTGTGGATAGGCTACAGTACTTCTGATAAACAAAGAAACTGTGGCAAATTAGGTGAATACTACCACATCAGTTTGAGTAGCGTGAATTACAAGCTGTTCGAACGAGACCTGATGAGACACACCTATGACTATCTGGTCGAAAACAATTTGTTGGATAGGAACCAACATGGGTTTTTGAGAGTAAGTTCATGCCTGTCAAAAAGGTGAGTGCGTGTCCTGGCTGCCTCATATGTAGTTAGATATCCAATAGAACATGCCTCAGGAAACTGTGTTAGGTCTTCCCTTCTTCCTCACTCAGGTTACTGACCTAACAATCGATATACGTTCAGAATGCTTCTTGTTTGCGGATCATATGAAGCTAATAGGCTCACTGGTGAAGGAACTTCAAGTTCATTTGGGTTCAGTAAAGTTTGACGAATGGTCATATCAGGGGAATCTCTCCTTGAATATAGCGAAAGAGCAGCATATATGTAGTGCAGGGACGGAGGCACTTGTTGACTTAAGATTACTGAGGAAACCCTTGAAAAGAGTCAACCAGATAAAAGATTTAAGCTTGTTGGTTGTGCGCTCTTCCACTCTATCGGTCCAATGTACATATATGGCAAACTGGTATAGAAAATCTGTACGCATGCTCAAAGGAACGGTTGAAAGCAGAAAGAAATAAGTGTGGATCACTTTTCACTGTGCATTCGTTCGACCTCATCTGAAGTACCGTGTATAAACTTGGGTGCCATACTTCAAAAAGTACGCTCAGCCGTCGGATAAAGTGCAGAGGCTGGGAACGCATTGGGCACACTGGTTTTGGGATGTGTCGTATGAGAAGAGGCTGAGGAAATTTAGACTGTCCTTCATGGAGCACAGGAGACCTAGCCGAGTTGTGAGAGATGGCAACCGGAACACCAAGAATTCCCATCGGTCGTTCAGCGAAGTGGAGAGAGGGCAAAGTTCCGACAGGAAACATCAGACTCACAACGAAGTTTAGTTACCAGATTGAATTGAGGAAAGAGTTTTTCGCCAAAGAGTGGTAAGCCCATGAAGTGGACTGCTCACGGATCTGGCAAGCACGCCAAGGCTGCATCTCTTGGAAAGGAAGTTAGATCGGTGCCGTGAGACCATTTTCAAAAATATAGATCAGTAGAACCACACCAAAGGTAGCATTCTTCGCGTGTATCTTTTCTATCTACACATCTGGGAACGCTTGCGTTGTTCAAATATTGACTCTCCTCATTCAGTTTAGTTTCATGTTATTTATCTTCCCATTGCCGTCCTTTCTCCTGAGTCTTCCTAAAATCTATGGCTGATATCTTTCCCTACCCTGAAGTGTACGAGAGATACACAAAGCTGTCTTTTGATATACTTAGTAACTTGGATGTTTGTGACGACATTTTTTGCCTCTCTCGCTCACACGAACTAATCTGTTTTAGTGTATCTTGAGAGCTGTGTGGTTTGGGTGTACTGCAGGAACTGTTGTGGATGTCGAAGAGTCATTCGTGAAATTCAGCAATAAAAAGCTTAAAATAGTAACTGGTTGGGTCATTTCAGAAACACTGTTACAATAAGAATCTCAGATCTCTTCTCCATTCGAACTTTTTCTGTTCTGGACTGAAATTAATTTGAACTGAATCGAACTAACTTGAGCTGAATAGCGTCTACTTTCACGTAATGTTTTTTTATTTAGAGTAGTCGCCCTTCTTATAGAATAGAATGAGTGAAGCGTATTCACTGCTAAGAGAGCGCCTAAATAGTATGATCTGCTTAGTGGTTGTTTGTAATCTTCAGGTAGAGGTATCTGGCAAACGTCTTTGGCATATTTCTCAATATTAACAGTAGATGAAGCTCGTTAACAGTAACTCCTCCAGGTAACCAGTCGTGCTCGCCTGACGGATTTTAACCAATGAACACATGACATTTGTGGCACGGTAATTACTAGGTTGTCTAAAAAATTAGGGCATTCTGAGTCCCTACATTTATTTTAAGTACTCCTGATCGTCTGTGTTCATGTACCAACTCAGCCAAGGCTGACTCAAGCGGTAGAACCGTACTGGCATCTTTCACAGGGTTTTTTGAAAACTGGTAAGAAAGTAGTTTAGAAACAGTCATCGTGACTACCTGGTAAGTTGGGAAATTAGGTTTTTCTAAACACAATCTGTGAACTCAACTTGCATCATGCGCCTGTAACTGATCCACTGGGTGATTCACGTCTTAAGACATTGATTGTAACGATGAGAGCAATGAGCGGATTAAAAAAAGTACGAGATTTCCACCGGAATCTTTGAAGTTATCTGGTCATTAGAGAGGTATAGGGTGTGAGCTAGAACACTGAACTCCATTATACCGAACATAACAGATATAACTGTGAGAAGTCAATGGTGTGTACGATAGTATTGGTTCTGGTTGTAGAGAAGAGAAATGCAGAAATATTCAACCCCCCCCCCCAAAAAAAAACAACAGGAAACTAACGGAAATTCAGCTCTAACCCGCACTCAGTGATATACGATATAGGCAAACAGGTAGGCATATGTAAAGCGTCTGCTACATGTGGGCATTCAGTTATTGTCACTGATTCGAGTCTAACTGAAGACAGATTTCTTTAAAATCGAGTATCTTTCAAACACACGGTATAGATAAAACGATCACAATAGGGTTTTAAACTGAATGTACTCTGATTGTTCCATGAAGCTTACGAAGCATTCACGTGTCATAAGAGAGACATCCATGCGCGATTTCACTGCTTATCAAACAATGTACATGCGACAGCTGATGCAAGTCACAGAAGGTTACACTTGAGTGGAACATTAGTGCGATCTGTTAGTGTGGTAAAACACTTTCAGGATTCAACTCTATAAACGCATTTTTTTAAATGAGATTAATGGCCAGTGGTTCAACGGTTGACCGGATAAAAGTTTCGACTCTTAACACGATGGGTGGC